>OX030970.1:4501545-4554045 GCA_943735955.1 Piscicola geometra | reverse complement strand
GCTCCCACGAACTTCAGGGCCGACCCAGAAGGAACTGGCCATCGAGGCTTCGACTGGGTTGGATGGAAGAACGACTCGAACAGAGGTCCCATTCAGATCTTTTTTGAGTTCGAAAGCATCAGAAATATTTCTTCCATCCGCTTCCACGCGAGCAATTCTTTCAGTAAAGAGGTTGGTTTGGGAAGGGTGATGTGAGAGGAAATGTATGGAGTGGTGTGTAGAAGGGTGTTTTGGAAGGGTGTTATGTGTGAAGTTGTATGTTAAAGATGGTTTCTAGGTAGAAGAGCGATTGAAGAAAAAGACGTGAATAAAATATAATTTTATTTATTTATTATAAAAATTAAATAGAAATAAATGACAAGAAGCGGTTGATGCGTGAACACTTAAAATCTCCAAAAGCTTCAAACAAGCCGCAATTACGGCTTCATGAGGCACCATCAATCTCCGTGCTAGTCTTTTTATTTTTTTAAGATCAGTTCGTTTGGCAACTGTTCAAGACTTTTCAACTTTTGAACATCTTTTCGAGTTGCGATAGGGTTTCAACTTCTGTGATTTTTTTGTTATATCCGATGAACAAACACGTGGATTTTTGGCGTGTTGTGGGAGAGAAAACAGTTGCACTTGTATATCAAACTTTTTTACAAATAAAGAAAAAGTTTATTTTTAAAAAGTTTTTTATACGAACATTTTGAGTCTCCGCAACTTCAGAAGCCAAAAAATAGTACAAATATGAAAACATTGTGTTAAAACTAATTTTTTTCAAATCTTTTACAGGTAAGTGTTTTCCGCAGAGCAGTGATCTTCTTCGCAGGCACGAAACAAGGCTACCAGAAGAATCCTGTGGTCTTCAACTTCACCGAAGACCCCCTCATCGAGAAGTCGAGAAGCATCATTGTGCACATCCCGCACAGGTTGGTGCTGCTGGTGGTGGAAGTCGTTTGGTGGTTATAGGAGTTGATGTTCTTGTGGTAATAGGAACGGTTTTTAGTTTGGTTTTATCCGAAGTGGAACATTTTGGTGGGGTTGTCTGATTGTTTTATTATTTTTTTTGTGCAAATTTTTTATTTTGGGTTTTTTAACGAGGAATTATTGAATAAATCGAATATTTTGTGGCAAAATGCACTTGATTTGTGGCGAGATTAGAGGCGATAGAGCCTTCTGGATTTGGGATTAGTTTCTTGATTATGTTGCGATGCTTCCATTAATGCAAAGTGCTGCTTATGTCCAGCAAGTTTATCGACCAGTTATATAATTATTTCTTCACCAAGTTTTTATTCTGAGTGCTAGATAATTTATTTAGTGTTACAATTTTTCACGACCCACTTCTAATGAATCATTCTTTTTTCTCTACGTAACATAATTTAGTAGAGAATTTTGAATTTTTTCGTCTTTTTCGTTACCCATGACAGACGATGGAAAGAATAGTGTAGAACAAAATGACTCTTGAAACGAGTTGAAGAAAATATTAAATGGGCGAAATTCAAGAGTGTTTTATCATTTTGAAAATGTAAATGCTCATCCTTAAGAAATAGCAAAACGTCTCTGACATGCTTGGCTTTTATAACATTAAAATTCTCTTTCGTATTTTTAATAGATTTGTCGATAGAAAACTATAAAAATACTTCAAAAATGGAAGAGAGTAGTTGATATTTATAGTCTTAATGAGAATAATTAAAATTAAAACACTTATATTAATAAAAACAAATATGATTAAAACAATAATATTTAAAAAATAATTATTTTAATTATTAACTCAAAGGTGTGCCAAGTTTCTCAGAGTGGACCTGTATTTTCAATCGAAATGGATTTTACTATCAGAAATATTTTTCCAATCAGGTATTCATTATCTTTTATTTATCTATTCATTTTTCACTCACTCATCCATCATTCACTCGTTCTTTCTTTTTTCACTCTTCCACCAAACATCTCTTTAATGTATTTATAGGCTCGTCAATCTGCTGTTAGATCACTCAACCATTTGTCATTTTTGTCGTTTTCATCCCACTCTGACATTCATCCATCTCTCCAATCATCCACCCATTCCTGCAACCTTTCATTTATCCCTATATTCACTTATTCATCCTATTATTAATCGGTCCATCTATCAGTCCTACACCTATCAACCCACCCATCCATACATCCAACCCACCATCAACCCACCCATCCATACATCCAACCCACCATTAACCCACCCATCCATACATCCAATCCACCATCAACCCACCCATCCATACATCCAACCCACCACCATTAACCCACTCATAGAACCAGTCATAGGCAATATAACTGAAGATCTGCTGAACGAACCATTTGGAGTATCATCATCATCATCCTCCTCATCATCTTCCTCCTCATCAGTTATCTATCCTGATCCCAATCATCCTCTGTACAGACAGTCGAACTTATGTGAGTAACTCAACGATCTAATCAGTCTGCTGATCACCCGTCCGTAACACTAATCCCCCCATCTGCTCACTCATCCATCCAATACGGTATAGGCAATCGTCCATTCTTTCAGTCTTTCATTTATCCTCTTCTTCATCCATTTTTGCATCATTTCTATTTATTCTTCATTCACTCTTGCTCCTTTTCTACTCTTTCCTCACACGCGTATTTGTCAGCCCACTTTTCTCATGCATAATTACTGTTTATACTTATATTGACTTCTTCTTATATTTTAGTTTTTATTTTATTAGTTTTATTTTTATTTTAGTTTTTTATTCTCCACTAAGCACCGCATTGCTGGAACATTCGCTTATGGCGAAAACGTTTTTCGACGTGCAAACGAGTGTTTCCATGATAACGACATTGCCTGAAATGAACATAGGCGGTTATGAAGACGTTCAAGTGAGGGTGGGGAAGAACTTCGAAAGAAGAAGAAGAAAATAAGAATGACTAGATGAAACATGATGAAGACAACAGTAATGTTGTTTCGGAGTAAATTGATTATACATTTAGATAAAAAAGAGAAACATAAATGGTAGAAAAGTGAATGCGAGATAAATCCGGATTGAGGGAATGAAAAAGCATACAAGAAAGAAAAAAGCAGACTAACTGACTAGTTCTTGAGACGTAAACTATGAGACACCCCTTGGCTGTTCTTTGAAGTCCTGCTGTTTTCCATTCTCTGGTTTAAGTAAATTTTTGTTTCTTTATGCTATTGAAATAAGTTTTTGCTATTTTTATATGTTTTCAATTCGTTTTTTCTTTCCATTTCCTTCAATAGTTTATATTATTTTTCTATTTTTGCCCTTTTGAAAGGCTTTTTACGACTTCAAAAAATAGCGATAGACTTGGAACACGAACTTTTCGTATAATCAAGTCAGTGATAGTAGACATTAGTCACGACAAAAGTGCTGCAAAGTTCTCCAAAACAATTCTTTTGAACTTCTGCATTCAAAATAGACACCAAAAATTCTGCATTAATAAAACTGGTTGTAAAAGTGGAACGACTGGACATAAGTGATAAAAAGAATATGAAAACTGCAATGAAAATTATTTTAAAATCTTTTTGAATATGTATTTAGGAAAAGAAAAAAAATATTTTGAAACGTCAGAAATATAAAACGAGGCGAACATGATCAATGATGACCGCTTGAATGAAGGCTTAGTACCAAAAGATTCAACTTTTTTTAGTCTTTTTATACAAAAATCATTTACAATTTTTTTTTCTCTTAGTAAAAAAATGAAATGCTAAGAAATGTTGCTTTTAATGCTTTCATGAGCGCTTAACTAAATTAAGGATTAAGCCTCATTCTTCAAGATTTCCTGAAGGCTGCTTTTAAGCTCACTTAATGTGCTCTCGCCTCACAGCTTTCAAAGCGATAACCCCCACCATCATCGTCATCATCATCATCACCATCATCGTCATCTTCATCATCATCATCGTCATCATCATCATCGTCATCATCATCATCGTCATCATCGTCATCATCATCATCACCATCATCGTCATCTTCATCGTCATCATCATCATCATCCACACTGCTCACTTTCTCACTCATCATGTTGCCACGGCAATCAGAGTCTCCCAAGGCATCATGCTCTCACGAAACGCCGAGGAAGCGTTTACTGTCAAAAAAGTTTCTATTTAAAAGTGATAATAATAACAAATTACTGTAAAAAGATTAACGAGCATTATAATACAAAAGCTTATTATATTATTATTATTGTTTTATATTTATAATGCGCCAAGGAACGGAACAGAGGTGCCTACTCACACGGCATACGTCGTGAAACACCGTTATTATACGGTACAACTTGGTTATAATTATAATGATGATGATGATGAGGCTGACGATAATGCGTAGGTGAAACTCTCAGAATTAAGAAAGATTAAAACAAGGAAAAAACAAACCAAATCACCAACACTTTAATTCCTACTGCCTTCCCTTACGCAACTCTTCAAAAAACACAATTCGCGAAAAATTACCTTCTTCTGATCGCTGTCATACGCTCATTGCTTTTTTGATCACGTGCCTCAAGCCTCCTAATCGTCTGCCCACTCAGGCAAGGTTATTAATGCTCAAGCATAATGGATGCCGTCATCATAATCATCACCATCATCATCAAAATCAACATCATCATCATCATCATCATCATCATCATCATCATCATCATCATCATCATCATCATCATCATCATAACCATCATCATCATCATCATCATAACCATCATCATCATCAACATCATCATCATCATCATAACCATCATCATCATCATAACCATCATCATCATCATCAACATCATCATCATCATCATCCTCCTCCTCATCATCAACATCATCATCATCATAACCATCATCATCATCAACATCATCATCATCATCATCATCATCATCATCATCATCATCATCATCAGCATCATCATCATCATCATCACTACCCTCAGACGACTACGACGATTCGTGGGACGACGATGATAACGATCTTTTCGGGGTGGGAAAGAGACAAAAAGACTTGCGGGCATTCGGAGGCAGCCATCGGTCGAGGCAGCACAAGACATCCGATGAGCGAGACCTGCTGGGGGGAGGAAGAGAAGGCGACCACGTGCTCTTCAATAAAGTCAACGAAGAATCCTTCGACGAGTCGACGCTCGGAGTGGTGTTGGGAGTGGTTGGAGTTTCGTTGCTGATCGTCGTGTTGTTCGCACTGGTTTGTTTGGTGAGGCGCAAAGGCGGTCGACAGAAGTACTCGCAATGCAAGACCCTCACCACCACCGCCACTGCAACCACCACTGCCACTCGCGTCTCCAACAACAACCACTACCGCACCAACCCCCTTGACGACAGCCACCAGTTCACTGACGTCAGCAAACTTGCCTCACCCTTCCTCTCAAGCAACGGGGACCACTACAACCACCACCACCAAAACGACCCACCTACCTCTAAACTCTACACCCAGCAGAACCACCACACCGGATCTGCTGCGGTCTTTTACAATGGCTCTGCAACTCCCTCCCTCCTTGCTCATCCCTTCTTCTCCAACGGCGTCACAACCAGTGAAGCGCCTCACAAATTCATACAAACCAGAGAACTTCCAGAACCTCCTCCAACCTTCACAGCTTCTGTCGACCCTCATGGTAATGCTTTTGTGTATCTTGGAAACATTTTGAAACTGAACGACAATTATTTCATGTTTTATTTTTGTTATTGCTAAACATTTTTATTTTCTTCTTACAAAATACTGAAAATATACCCAATAAAAGTGAGTTCACCTTTTCACAGATTACTTTTCAGACGCCAACACCTCGACTTACGCCGTTCCAGACATGCTTCTGGGGCCTCCATGCAGCCTCAAGAACGAACCGTTCTTGGCTGATTTGAAACACCCCTTCGGATCGCAAGATACGTCGGTGTTGTCGCAAGATAAACGACATCAGCTTCCGAAGCTGGCTTACGTGGCTAATCGTTCGATCTATGGCCAAGGATGCTGTGGAAACAACGTCATGCTGGTGACAACTCCCCTGGGAGACGAAGAAGTCAAACTTGACGTGTGGAGCCTGAATGGCCTGTGTTTCGTCGACAAGCTCGGAGAAGGGGAGTTTGGCGAAGTGAGTGGTTGAGGCGGGTTTTGTAATTAATTTGTTCTGCCGTTTTGTAGCGCTTAAAATGGCGTTGAAAAACGAACGAAGAAAGTTTATTGAAGTTGTTAAGTGTTGTCTAATAAATGAAGAATACCTAACAAGACCAGAAAAGCCGAAGCACATTTGAAGTCGACGTCGTTTGAGAAAATGAGACTTCAGAATAAAAAAACTGATTTTTTAGCATTCCCAAAATCATAGGCTTTAGGAAGCGTTGTTAGAATGCTGTTTCACTCGCCTGCTAGACAGGACGTTTCGTCTGTTTGTGAACTACTAATCACTAGTGGTCCATTTGACTCAAAACCATTTAAACTAATTCTCTAGAGACCATTGTAAAAGAAGCGTTTCACAGAATTATAAATCATTTTAATTGAATTAGTTGTTGAAAGTATTTAGTGTCTAAATAGTATTTTCAAAATTTTTCATGATTAATTCTGTTTTAATATACGAAAAATCATTATTTAAAAAATTGTTTTTGGCCACGTAAATTTGCTTTGATGCGATAAGCGAATTAGTGATGATGGCCGGATGGCGTTGAAAAGAAAAGAATGAATGAAGGAATTATAAATGATCTGAAACTATAATTTAAAAACAAAAATTTTTGCATATAAATTGACCTTTATAATATTTAAAAAAAAGTATTGCGGAAGTGATATAATCAATAAAAAAAATTCACAAAATAGACTGCGTGTCTCGTTAATCATGATAGAATTTTCAGGCTTTGAAAGACTAAACCTGTCTGATAATATATCAACGATCGACGTCTAGCATCATTACCAGTATAAAAGCGGGAAACAACTTGACTGCTTAATGACCAAATTATGATAATAATTCCATCGTTTCATGTAACTGTTGGTCAACTTTCCTGTACTTTAGATCCTTCTATAGAATAAAATATTCAGACATATTGTATATCATAAATAGAAAAATATACATATCTATATAATATGTAGATATGTATAATTGTGTATTTATTTGCGTATTAAACATTTTTGAATAATTTCGGAATATGTGAATATAGACTATTTTTACATCTCTAATATAACTGATCTTATCGACTTCAAATAACTCCAGTTAAATTAAAAATAAAATTATACATAAATTATATTTGAGAAATGTATTTTTGAAGATTCTTGCACGTCTGCATGATTTAACAATGTGCCTCTCACTATCATGTTCGCATGCTGAAACCCCATCGCCTCTTATCAAAATACAATCCATCTTTTTAATCTATTATTTCAATTCTTTCATTCGCTATGATTTATGTTATTTTATATCTATGTACATGATGACCCAAATTATAATAAAAAATAACATATTTATAATTTTTAAAATTACAAATGAAAAAAATAATTTTTCTATTAATTTACTCTTTAAATTTTTGCTTCAAAACTTGTGAATATGCAACAAATGTTCGCCAAACACCATAGCTACAAAGGAGGCTTCAGTGTTTGAAAAGGCCTGATCGATAGGGCGTTGTTTGTACAGAGTGTTTATTCAAGGTGGATTGAATATTCGAGAATGATTGCTTGACTGGGGCACCCTAACCCAAGTGCAATTAATACTAGCAGTCTGCGTGATCGAACGCTCCGAATCGGCCATGGAGCCACCCAAACCGCTAAGGTAAATAACGCCTCACTGCTCATGGAGATTTATTCGGCTTCCATCGAACCGCACTCTTCTTCCCTCTTATTTCCCTACTCTCTCATCTCCCATAAACTTACCTCCTCATCCATTCCTCTGCACAGATTCGCTTGTATGAACTTATGTTTCCTCGCAAGAACGTTTGCAGTGGCGCTCTTGCGGACGACAAGAAGCCTGTTTCTGTGGTCGTCAAATGGTTGCTGAAGAATGATAACTCTCATATCAGGTGCGTTCTTGAGTGTTTTTATTTTTTCTGCAACAGTTTTTTAATGTCTTTTTTTGAAAATTGATTAATTTTGTTATACATTTATACATTTTTATTTTTTCTGCAACAGTTTTTTAATGTTTTTTTTGAAAATTGATTAATTTTGTTATACATTTATAATATATCAGTTCATTTGTTAGGCAAGAAATCTGATTTTAAATATTTTTTTATTTGGTTTAAAATAGATTTTAACTGATATTTATGAGAGACTGAGATACCATTTCTCGCTTCAAGCAATATAAAGTTAGTATATCATATAGCGTGTTAGTTTGCAATTCTTCCTTTCAACCGACATCATTTTCCATAAATTACTTCAAATCTTTCTTTTTTAAATCGGATTTAACTTTCAAAATATGGGTTAGTTTTCTTTTCCCGAATTTCTTTGTAAAATATCACTTATTTTATTATATTATTTATATTATTAGCTGATCTAATTGTTTTTTAGGTGTTCTTTTTTAGAATTTTCATTAAAAATCTATTAGTTAAACATATTTAAGTTTATTTAACAATTTTTTGAAAAGTTGGAAAAGTCGGCAGCTCTATCCCTGCCTTCATTTGATTTATTATTCAAATTTCATAATTATATTTTATCTCTTCTAATAAATCTTTCTCCAAAGTTTGTTTGAAGCTGATGAAAAACGTTTAAACGAGCATTTGTTATATTTAATTTGTAAATAAAAAAATATTTCTTGGAGTCTCTCAGTCGTTCTGGATCGAGAACAGTTTGTCTCGGCAGGCGTCACAAAAGCTCTTAGCACCTCTTTTAATTGATGTATCGTCTAGCCTTAAAACATACTTGTCTAAATAGTCTTAAGCTTATTTATTATCTATTTCTTTATAGATTCTTTTAATCCTTTTCCCCGCCAAATCTTTTTACCATCACTTACGATGGATTTCTTAGATTACACGTAATTAAATGGACCCAAACTTTTTTTTTCGCAAATTTTCATTCCTCATTCATTTTTTCATTCCTCATTCGACATGAGTTATTTCAAACTTTCTACACTCAAAAAAGAGCTCGAAGTGGCAGTTTGTGAAAACATTTCTTCGAACACCATGGAATTAACACTATGCAAATTTCATTGTTGGGTTGATTTTAAAATAAAATATTTTCCCCTTTCGTTAAAAGTTAGTCAAGTTTCAATTAGTTTGAGCACAGATTGTGTTGTTGCACAGTTCAATACTGTATATAATCCATGATAGTTTTCTAACAGCATTTAACATCCTGCTCACTTCACTCACCAAGCTTTACTGCAAACTAAAATTATTTGAAACTAAACTCTCCCTTCTCAAATTATTACAAAATTTGAACATTCATTACGAAAGTTATCTTTTCACCATCCTCTAACCACTATTTTGCCACTACCTTCCAACCACTTTTTTACCAACTTCCCACCTTCATTTTACTACTCATTTCACCCTTCCCACCAACCAGCCACCACCCCTCTTTCACCACCACTTTTCCACCACCACTCTTCCAACACCTCCCCCTACTCTCCCAACATCCTCTCACCATCCTCCAACTAACACTCCTACTCTTTCACCACTATCCCACTACTCTTCAACTACCTTTCCACCACCAACCACCTACCACCCTTCTCCCACCACCACTCTCTTAAAACCTTTCTTTTCTCCCACCACCCTCCAACTACTCTCCAACACCTTCCCTCCGCCCTCCTCTCTCCCACTTCTCTCTGACCACCCTTCCCCCACCGCGCTCCTCCCACCTTCCAGAGTCATCTTCCAGAGAGAAATGCGAGCTCTACACCACCTGAAGGATCAGAACCTGGCGAGACTGCTGGGCGTTTGTGAGCCTGGAGATGGTTCGATTGGTCTAGTGCAAGAATACTCGAGGTTGGGATGGATGGAGTCTTAGAAGTTAAAGAGCATTTGATTCACCACATTATTGTAAAAATACTTTTTTAAACATAATTTATACCTTTTAGAAAAATGATTTAACTCATAAATAATATTGTTTCTTGTTACAAGAAGAGCGTCTTTGTCTATAATTTAAATAAATAGTTTTTTTATATACTTTAAAAGCATTTAATGTGGCATGCACTCTGACAGGTTTTTGGTTAGCAGCTGTCATCTTGGCAGCCGCTTTAACCGTTTAATGATTTTGTTAAATAGTTAGTCTTCTGATCCAATAATTTAGTTTTTTTAACTTCTTCAAAATCATTATTTACTTTTCGTAAGGATCTGAAGTTATGTCCGTTTAACAAATTTATTTACGAGCGCTCTTGAATTTGAGGAAAGAGCGCTATTGAAATTGATTTGATTGATTGATTGACACAACCACTGTTACAGGTATGGAGACCTGAAGCAGTACCTCACTTGTCAACTGCCCAATGAAGACGGAGATGCTCAGTTTAGGTGGGTTGATGAATGAGGGTGGGTTGATGATGGAGGGTGTGTTGATGATGGAGGGTGGGTTGATGGTGGAGGGTGAGTTGGTGTTGAAGGGGCAGTTGATGATGGAGGGTAGGTTGATGATGGAGGGTGGGTTGATGGTGGAGGGTGGGAGGATGTGGTAGTGATTAGAGGGAAGAGTTGGTGAAGAGGGAAAGGGGTAGATGCATAAACAGATGTATGAGTAGTTGCTTACACGAATAACTTGCTAAGAAAACAAACAGATAGAATGAATAAGTATTAAAATAATTTAATTGAAAAATTGGTAAAACTTTTTCAATTAAAGTTAAAATTTCTCTTTCACGCTTATATGAATTGTTTAATTTAAACAATTCATATAAGCGTGAAAGAGAATTTTTATGTCGCAAAATTGCCCTAATTAAAAGGTAAGTGCTCATAAAAGGCATCATAAAACGGGGTAGAGATGATTAGCTGTGTTGAACTTGAACTGCCCTCGCGTAAATGAAAAACTCCTCTTTTGGCTAAAATGTTAAGTTCATTCCTTGACCAAGCATAGAAATGAGCTATAGAGGGAGAGTTTTCTGGAAATTATAGACTCCCAAAATGCGCTGTTGAGGTTAGTGGATCAAATTCCGCCTAAGAATTTCGGCTCACCAATCGGAAAAGTTCTTTGTTACCTCCATGCTCCACGAACTTCACTTTTAAAGGCACAATAGAAACGACAACTTATTTCTGACGCAAAGACCAATGCTTGCTCTACATTAAGGCATTCAATGACATCAAATGTTTTTTCACAAATTTTCAAATTAAAAATATTTTCATAACCCAGCTAATGTTCTTTCCTTTAAATGATCTTTAGATTATTTTTTTTAGCATAGTTCATTTATGCAATAAAGTATCTTTTTCAAAAATACACTGCCTCACACCACAAAATATTTTTTCCCCAGCTACGGAGCGCAAGTGTACATCGCAACACAGGTGGCTTCTGGCATGAAACACCTTGAAAACTGTGGCATCGTGCACCGGTTTGTGGCTGTGCTTTTGAGAATTTAAAAGATTGTTCCTAATATTATTCTTATTAATTTTATTGAGGATAAAAGCATTTTTATCATCATTTCATTTTTGTAAATGACAGGGACTTGGCTGCCAGAAACTGTCTACTGGACGAGTTCTACTCAGTTAAGATATCCGGTGAGGCTTTCGACCTGTTTCCTTTTCATGAAACTAATTCACAATTAATTATAGTTCAATCATGAACGTGAAAAAGCTAAAACATTGAAATGCAACTCCAGGATTTTCAATTCACAAAAACACCTCCCTCCAACAGATTTGGCCATGAGCCAACCGCGTTACAGCACTGACTACTTTTGGGTGGAAGACAGGTTGTTGTTGCCCATTCGGTGGATGGCCTGGGAATCACTTTTCATGGTTTGTTGGGCGTGGAGACGATTTGAAGGGCTTCAGTTGTAGTTAATAAAAAGTTTAGAGTCGTTATATTTTTCAAAGAAACCATTAATAGTTTATAATACTCACGTTTAATGCGGCCATGGTTTTTGCTATAGACGAGAAACTAAGATTCTTTACTTTTCTTAACTTTTTAAAGATACTCAAACTCTCACCAACAACCCGCCTCCTCCCCCCCCCCCCCCATCAGGGTAAGTTCTCGCACAAGAGTGACGTGTGGTCGTTTGGAGTGACCTTGTGGGAGGTGATGACCTTGTCTTCCAAACAGCCCTTCCACCAACTCAATGACTTCCAGGTGGCGCTTTTGTGTTGGAGAGATTGATAGAAGATTGGAAATTAAATTGGAAAAATTATTATTTTATAGAATTGCTTGTTGCAAGAAAATAAAAGAAAAATTACTTTGAGATAGAATTATTAGATTTTTAATCAAAAATTTGGAGAATTGTGGTTAGGCTGTTTGATTAGAAATACGAAAAATAAAAAAGTTTTTTCTCTGTCCCAACAGGTGCTTGAGAATTCTGGACATTTGTACGCTGGATCTTCCGAGAACATGGTTAGAATTGGTTTGCAAATGTAAACACTTTTACATTGTTTTTTGCTGTTCTCTAAAAAATAAAAAGTTTTGGGATCATTAATAAAATAAATGGGACTGGAATTAAGTTTTGTCATTTAATTAAATTCTATAGATGACATTTCAAAGCAATGGATCGTAGACTTTAAATATATTTACTTTAATATACTTTTTTCTATTTCTTTCTTTCTATTTCAATCAATCTTAAATCTATTTCTAGTACATAAAAAAAATATTCAATAATTCAAAAATATAGGTTTAAATATTATTATTATTGTTTTTGCAGTTATTATTAAATATAAAATTTATTTTATTATAATCCTATTTAAATATTTTTACGTTAAGTTTTCTGTAGCCTTTAAAAAATCAATTCTACCCATAGAATACACAACTGCTTTCCCTTCATTTATTCCTTTTATTTTTTTCTTTCGCCATTTCTGCCATTAGGCAATAAATCAAAAACGAACACTTTCACAAGAAGAACAACAACACTCTTCTGCTCCTTCACCACTACTTCCCTACCACCACTCCTTCACCACCAATTTTAATAAAAATAATATCATTAATATTAATAATAATTTGTATCATTATGTTATAATATTGGTAGCAATCATATAATTAAGTAGTAGAATAGTGATAGTAGTAGTAGTAGTAGTAATAGTAGTAGTAGTAGTAGTAGTATTAGTAGTAGTAGTAGTAGTAGTATTAGTATTAGTAGTATTAGTAGTAGTAGTAGTAGTAGTAGTAGTAGTAGTAGTAGTAGTAGTAGTAGTAGTAGTAGTAGTAGTAGTAGTAGTAGTAATAGTGGTGGTAGTAGTAGTAGTAGTAGTAGTAGTAGAAGTAGTAGTAGGAGTAGTAGAAGTAGTAGCATCATCTAAAAAACGAGCACGCACTACAAGCATCTATTACAGCATGAATTGATATGGTGCGCTATTATTTACTGGCATTATGTCGTCGTGGCCTGCTACTTCGCGGTCTCTTGGTGCTTTTCTTATTCTTTTGCTGATTTAACGTTTCAACACATGCATTTGAATTATAGTTGTGGCAAAATTTAGATTCATCAGCTTGATTTTCCAATCAACTTTTGCCTAAAACTCACAAAAAAACTCTACTTTTGCCAGTTCCGTGAAAGCCTCGTGCGAGTTTATATTTCACATAGATTATTCACATATTATTCATGTCTTGAAACGTTTGGTTCATCGTTCTCAAACAAACATGTTGAATGACTCTTAATTAGTAATTATAATCATCAATGACTGTTAATTAGTTAATGAAAACACTCAACCCAAAGTTATAATTTTTTTCTCACAATTTATAATTTTTTTTCCTGTTATCCTTTTTCATGCTTCTATCCCATAATATCCTCTCACCCCCTCCACCACCCCTGCCAGGTGGTCTCACTGGACAGACCCCAGTCATGTCCGAAAGAGTTGTTCGACTTGATGCAGCAGTGCTGGAGCAGAAATGAGGTGCAGAGACCTTCTTTCCAGGAAATCCACATGTTTCTGCAGAGAAAAAGCATGGGCTTTTCACCATCCAACGACAACATTGCCACTCTTCCATCGCAGGATGAAAGCAGAAGAAGTGGTGTTGATGCGGGGGGTGAATGTGGGCTGGAAATCCGTAGAGGGGGTGAGAGTGGGGTTGTTAACAGGGGTGCTAGAAATAGTTCCAATGATGGTGTCGATAATGCCTATGCCAGAACAAAGTCTGTATTTGAAAATGGCATAATCACTGAGAATGGCTGTGTAGATGGGGAAGCCAAAAATATTAGCCTGAGCAATGCTAACCATAAGAACAGCAACCGGAGCATCAACAACAGTAACACCACCAACAGCAACAACAGCAAAAACAGTAACAAAAGCAACAACAGTAAAAATAATAGAAATAGTGAAAGAGTCAGTATCAGCAGTGGTCGACTATAGAGACAAATGTAAAACAAAATATATTTTCATTTTTAAAATACAAACTATGTTCACTAGATGTTTTTAGGATTCAAAAAATAATACATTTATGCAATTTTGTGAATTGTTAAAAATTTCAAAACCAGTTGTTACTCCTAGACGCTAGGATGCGCATATTTGTGTCCACTGCATTCATTCAAACACCATATCAAAATTTGCACCTTCCTTCTCCAGCTTGTATATAAACAATCATATCTATTTTTGGCTCAACACGCGAGATGTGTTTGTATTGGTAGATTGCTTGCTTTTGTGTTTTTCTGTTGAACACAGGTCTAATTTGAATTTTTAAATTATTTCAAATGCTTAAAATAAAAATTCAAGTTTTAAAAATAGATGACTGTGTGTTAATTCATGCAAATAATTGAAACATATTCACATTAACAGTTAAAATTTGTAAATAGAAACTATTGAATGCTGTTTTGTTTTGTATTTTGTCAAGAAGTACAAACTTAATATTTTTATTTTTAGATTTGTATATTCTCAAGTTGTTTTATATCATGATTTGGAAAGCCATCTCAGTACTAGGACCCGCATAATACAATATTCAGCTATTTCTTTGTGCTTCAGTATTTTTTTCTACTGATATAACCTGAACGTCAACAGCGAATCTCTCTATAATTTAATTTTCCTTTTCAACTTCAACAAAGGTTTCTGTTTTATGCCATTATTTTTCTGCTTTTAAGTATCTTGCTTTCATAGTAAATGAAATCCATGCATCATTCTCTGAAATGGTTTTCTAATTTTCAAAATCGTATTTGCAGTTTACAAATCTTCGAATTCTTATTGGGTAAATTGAAAAAAATCATAGCATGAAGCATTTATATATAAGTTTGCAGAATAAAAGTTACTGAATTATTAATCTTTCCAAAAACACCTTGAATCGAAAGACCTCCGGTCAGTTTAGGCGAATGAAGACAAGCTTGAAACCGCTCCGGAGTTTTCTGCTTGAGAGAAATTAATCTTATGCAGTTGAACACCAAACCAGTTCACCTTGTAAAACATTAATTTTGTAACACATCCATTAGAATCAGTCATAATATTTTACTTGTTATTTATTTGTTCTTCAACGATTTCGTTGATGTGCGTCGATGCTGCAGAGGAGGCCTGCACAAGTTGGGAAGAAGAAGGAAAAGAAGAGAATCCGTTAAACTCATGAGCTTCATCTTTCCGACTAACGAAGAAAAAAGGCAACGACAAACGATCGAAATCTGAATAAAAACAGTTAAATAAATAATTAATAAATGAAAAAATACGTATATTAAAAAAAATAATAGAAACTTTTTCGGATAGATTATGCAAATGCGGTTGAATAACGATCAGAAATTCTTACGGTGAAACACAAGCAGCCGGTCGAAAGTGTTTTCAATACTGCTTTGCATTCTGAGTGAATAAATTGTTGATAGAGGTAATGGTATAATAAATTAGTCTTGAGAGTGCAATGGGACGTGCATGGGTGGGACAGAGGTGGTAGTTCGGAGTAGTGACAAGCCAGGAGAAAGTTTCGACCAAAGGGTTGCCATCTTTTGTATTTTCAGCGACAAAAAGTTAATAAAAAATATTTTATATAAAAGCATGTTCAAATTGACGCGAAAGTAGTATTGCCAGGAGGACAGCCTGAGACATCATGCTCATCGGCGCATGGGACTCTTCAGGCATCTGCTCCAGCCACGAAGATGAGCACGAAGCAGGTGTGAGGAGGGATGTGGCATGCTTGGGAGAAGATCGATACAATACAACCACGAACATTATTAACGTAACGTAAACCCGGACGAGCCTCAAAACCACTCATTGGACAGTCACATGTGTATTAACAAGATGTTTTTTTTATTCAATTCTATTTCCAACACGAAACCAGTGGAGCTCCTTGAGAGCAGGGCTGATGAGATCATTCGGGTGCCAATCAAAAGAACGGGGAAAAGATATTGTAAAAAAAATACTTAATAAATTGGTTTCACTTTTCTCGGAACTGACTAAGAAAAATTTAATTAAAATAAAATTATATTTAAAGCCTAAATATTTCGTAATTTTAAATATGTCTTCATGAAAACAATGTCACGCATGCGCTAGATTTTAATAATTAAATTTAGAGAAAACAAAAAATTTGAACAAATTAATGAAAAATTAAATTCTTTTATTTGTTCAAGTTATTCAATTTAAAATTTTACCATATTCCATAAAGTGTAGCTATATGATCTTGAGTTCAGCGGCAGTGATACAGAACCCTTCACAGAAAGTTTACTAGCAAAACAAAAGATAACCACGTTCTAATTCAAAGTACTAGTCAACCCAATCACAGCCCACCATACAACGTTATCATTCCAAGTTCAGCAGCTGCTTTCGACAGAACTAAAATTAGCGACAGAAATGCAGAATATATTATTGCAGCAGCAGCCGAATCTTTTCAACACAACATTTTACCATAAGCATGACAAATAATTCATCAGACAGTGAAAACAAAAACACAAGAAAAAGCAACTAAGGAAATCCGAGCATCTTTCAATCCAGATTGCCATTGGGACTGTAAAAAGGTTCCTGCTTCAATGTGAAGGAATATGGCTGATCGACTTGTAGTTCTGGTGTGTGGAGATTGAAAAACTGTTGGGCGTCTCAAAATACCCGACGGAACTGGACATGCAGGCTCCCCTTTTCGTTTCTGTTCTTTGAGCAGAGATCAAGGCTGATATTCACATTCGTTCTCTTGAAGCGTTTCACAGAGCTTGTCGGATGGCCAAGATCATCTACTGTTTTAAAGTATTCTCGTTTCATTCAACAATTCAGCTAACAGCACAAGAATTGTCATTTCTTGGTTACTTTAACACTTTTATTCTTAAGGTTTACATTAAAGCCTGGTTCACTTGTCTGCCCTAAAAATTATCTACATTTTTTTTTCATTTGCAAAGCTACAAAAAGTTTCACTAAGCTATAGATGAGGCGGCAATCAAGACCTTCAGTCAACACTTGTGTTATTAAAGTGAAATTCCTGTTGGTCTACCATTTATCTACCCTTAAGTGGTGGCAGAGATGAAACCATCCATGGTTACAGCTCTTTGAAAAACTTCAGCAGATCATCCTCGTTGCTTGGTTTTCTACCTTCCAAGCTACTTGGATGAAGGTTGTGTGACTTTGTATCAAAACAAACAAAATGCTTATTCGCAGCATTAGAAATACCTTAAAGATTTCTCAAAAAGAGTTCTTATACTTGGAACGGTGTTGTAGACTATGTTGTTGGTCAGAGGAGGGCTAACAGTTTGAAAGTGGTAAACGATGCAGCTGAGCTGGGAGTGGCTTTAATACAGATGTTTAATACTGTATTGTCTAGGCAAGAAGATCAAAACCAATTCTTGCTCCAAGTAGTAGAAAAACACCCCTATGAGTATCAGAACTTTAAAAATTTTTATTTTGACAATGCTTTTGTAGAAGAATGCAAACATCTTTAAAATACATCAATAAAACTTCAATAATTTTGTAATTACAATTTAACTTTTCAAATAAAGTCTTTTTTTTTCAAAGTCTAATTTAGTGCATAGAAATTTCTAATACCGAGAAACTTTCTTAAAGTTGCGCGAGTTGCAGATATTATAAAGTTCGAATGAAACTTCACAAAGTTCGATTTTACCAAAAAAGAAATCAAAGTGAAAACTAAGATGTTTAAAAAACAAACTTCTAC
The DNA here is from genome assembly GCA_943735955.1 of Piscicola geometra. NCBI lineage: Eukaryota > Metazoa > Annelida > Clitellata > Hirudinida > Piscicolidae > Piscicola > Piscicola geometra. Next base: position 4,536,016 of record OX030970.1, on the reverse strand, counting down.
TCTTCACTGACCCCCTTCTTTCTAGCACCTGTTATGAGCCTAGTGTTGATTATAAACTGCATTTTTTGTAGTTGCGTCATTGGCAACCCGTAAGAATGATACTTCCGTAGTAAATTCGACTGAGAACCAAAGCAGAAACCAGTGTTCTCAGTGAGTCCTTGGTCAATAACACTCTCATCATAAGATTCTGATGTATTGTATTTTCCGTGAAAATGCAAAGCAGGTTTGAGTCATCTTATTGATGTGTGTCGCCATGGTAAGATTTTTAGTCAAAATAAACTCTTAGGTTTTTAATGCTTTCTGAAAAAAGTATCTCACTCTGACAAATGCAAATTGAATCTTTAGGAGTGTGAACAAAAATTCGACAGGATGAGAGGCAGATAACTTCAGGCTTGCAGGAGTTACCTTAAGATCGATATTTGAAATCCTGCGTTTGAAGAAGCTCATTGACTTCAAAGTATTAAACCGGGAGGTTTCGTATAAAGATGTAAATGAAAAGAATTTAAAATCAATGAGAAAAGGTAGTCAGAAGAAATTAGTAAGTTCCCGTAGCTTCGTCTGCACAGTTATTTCAAATGTTTTAAATTTTATTTCAATAAATGATCATTAAATTCACCCAATCAACCTTTAACCACCCACCCTGCACCCAATCCGATAACATTCTGCATCCAATCAACTACTTTCTCCTGACCCAATCAACCACCTTTTCTGCACCCAATAAACTTTCAACCATTCTCTGCACCTAATCAACCCTCAATTATCTAATAAACCACTTTATTCTGCACCTTATTAACCCTCAACTTCCATTTTGTATCAAATGCACTCAATCAACCCTCAACCACCTCTTAAGCCCTCAATCAACCCTTAACTATCTTTTCTGTATCTAATCAACCACTCTATCTGTATCCAATCAACCACTCTTTGTACCAAATCAACCACTTTTTTACACCCAATAAAACATTTTATCTGCACCCACTCAACCACCTCACTTGCAACTTTTTAATCTTCAACCGCCCACCCTGAAGTTAATCAACCATACTTTCAGAACCCAATTCAACACTTTTCTTGCATCCAATCAACCCTCTACTACCCTCTATGTGTCTGACGGACCACCCTTTTTCCTTCGATCAACCACTTTCTCTGCAGCCAATACCCTCTCAAGCACCCTATCCTCCCCAATCAATCACTTTTTTGCCCTTAAATGTTTGAAAGTAGTGAGAAAAAGACATACTAATCTTAGAGATTGAGAAACATAAAAGTCTAGTAGTCTGTTAATTTATTTTATGCTTTTCTAAGAGATTAACGGTGAAAGAAATTTTTATAAGAGAAAACGTTCTTGAGGCTTGATTCTAGGAAGCACGCTATGCTCCAGATCAAACCTCAACCACCGTTTTCGCATCCAATCAATCTTCTTTGCACCCAATCAGCCACCTTCTCAGCACTCAATTAACTTTTGAATGCACCCTATCAAGCCTCAGCCACCTTATTATAACCTTTCAAGAATTTGTTTCGTTCTCAAACGGGGTGCATTTCAAAATGGGACTGAACAGATGCAATAAATGAAATAAAGACATATGCAAATATATTAATCATTGTTCATTCTCTAAAGTGCTCTCATCATTTTAAGAAACTGCACCATTTCGCCTCATAACAGCTGCATATTGAATGCTAAGTTATTCCTTAGAAGCTGGCGACTGCATGCATATTCGATTGTCGACTGCGAGGTTGTTTGTATAAGAAACTATGCAAAATACTTAGCAAAAATGTGGGTTTTCCTGATGCTGAGAGCAGTTCGTGATCGATCCTACATCCAGTCAGTACCTTTCAAAGCAGTCCCTGGAGAGAACAGAAATGAAGGTGTTGTTACCATGTCTGCAAGTCCTCTTGCTTTGTGGCCTTCTCACTCGTGCTGGTTAGTCAAAGCTACATTTTTCCATACAGCACAAACATTCATTGTGAAGATTTTGTGAACAGCAAGCAAAAAATATCGATTAGAACTGATAAATTCATAAAGTTGTTAAAAATTACATCGAAGCAAGCATAAATCTGCTTTCAAATACAGAAATAAACCTATGTACAAATGGAAAAAGCAGTCTCCAATTGCTTTTAGTTCTTCAACTTTAGTGAAAAATGCCTCGATGGCCAACGTGGTCTTCCAGTTAGGAATCACATTTCCACTTAGCACTTGGGCAGGCTTTATGCACGAGTTTCATCATGATAACGGGCTTTTTTTTATATATTTTAAAACTGATTCACTTTTTAGTTGTTTCTGCCACATTTACCGTATATTTTCAGTCCTTTGAAAAAACTAGCAGGAGAATTAGCCAGTCAGGCAGACATACGAAGGGGTCTTATTGGAAATTGGAGTAAACGAGCTGTGAGGAGAGGGCAGAGGACGGCAGAGAGTGTATTTTATGTTATCTAAATATACACTGTGAGCCAAAAAATAATTCCTAATGTATATTTGTTTATAACTTTGGCAAATTTAAATCTATTTGTAATTTTTAAACTATTTGAATCAGAAATGAATGGAAAACAAGATTTAAAAAAATTCATTTGATGGGTTGATGGCTAGTTGTAATTGAATTTAGATAGAAAAAAACACAATTTACGAAAATCGCTATTGTTTTTCTTCAAATCACTCATAGTGGCAATAAAAAAGTATTTTTATTGAGTATCAAACTTTTTTTTAAATTTTTGGTGATACAAATATTAGTAGTTGATACAAACATAATTTACACTACACTAAACAACACTAAATAGTATCGCTTGTATTGTATTGGTCAATACCGGTTTTTCAATTCCAACCCTGGAGAGGACCCCCCCAAGATTTTCCGCAGATCGCCGCCCCTGATAACAGCATCACTAGACTGCTTCTTGAACTTGCCTGATCGATTTTACAAAACACCCAACTCTTGTACAAACTGAAGTGAATTGTTCAAAAAGGGATTTGAGGCAGCTGTATGCTGGGCAATAAGATTTGCACAATTTGCAAAACAGTGAAAAACAAAGCAAGCGGTTGCCCATACATACTTAAAGTGTTAAAAATTCTGTTGTATGCCGTGGTTGTCGATTAAGATCCTATCAAAATACTAGAAAATTAAATTCACGCATAATACTCTGAAATGGAATGCCAATTTCAAATTCGTATGTGCAGTAAAGTTTTCAAAGAAAAAATTCACAATTTAATCTATAAGTTTTCCAAATGTGCAATTTACTAAAATACTTCAACCGGGAATATCTTGGGTCTTTATCTCAGAGACAAGTGACCTCTCGTTGAGGTAAATTTTTCTGATTAATAGATATTTTCAACAGTTAACAATTTTTGGTCAATGACATTCTTCAGAACGTTTTTGACTTGAATTGATTTTTTTAAAACTTAGAATGAACTAATACCACACCACGTCAAGCTATGAACATTGTTGTCTCTGCATTGAAAGCGGTTGTTGTGAATGTTGTAGATTTGACACTGTGCACAACTTTAATGTTTGAAGCTCGTGAAAAGACTCGTGTCCCTCTAGAGGATGGCTTAAAAAAGGGATTTTGCCAAAAGACACTCACGTGTTGCCAGTTCACCCGCCTTGGCACAGCTGCAAAGTACTCGGTGATGGGCAACTAACCAAATATATGTAGTTAAACTAATATTCTTATTGTGAAATAGTTTTATAGTCCTATACTGCAGTTTAATTTTATAAAGCACACTCATTTAATCCTAGGCTGAACGAACACTATCTTTCCCAGAGTTTTATCCGACATCCCACAGCGGCGTGCACTCAAAACTTGGGAAGCAACGCAAGTAAGACCAAAAATTTCAAATGTACTTGGCTTGAAAAATATGGAAAACTTAAACTTTTATGCATTTTGTCTGAAATTCATAGTTTAACCCTTAGACACCTTAAGAAAAAAATAACGTTGGCGACTTTTGATTCATTTTTGTTTCTTTCTAAAAAAAAATTCAAATAACTTTGCTCGATTTAACAAAAACACCAAAGGCTTTTCCTCAACAGAAAGAAAAGAAATGTGACTCATGAAGACACAATTGCATTTTCGCATAATCAACTGAATCGGATTTATAAGCCACGACTGGACTATTCTGAATTCATCAAGCTCAGTCTCATAGCTTCCGACAAAACTTTCTAGATTGATAAAAATGTCACTTTCAGTCTAGCAGGAGCGTATCACCACGCAAGATGAATTTAAAAAAGAATGATGCAAATGCAGTTGAATATCGATCGGAAACTAACGGTGAACTCACGAGCAGCCGGCATAAGTGTTTCCAAAACTGCTTTGCATTAAAAAAAATAAATCGTTGAAATAAATGAAAGTAAAACAAAGTAGACTTGAAAGGCGCAACTAAACGTGCATGGGTGGGACAGAGGTGGTAGTTCGTAGTAGTGCGCAAACAAAGAACATACGAAAGCTTTTGGCCAAAGAGTCTTTTGCACATTTATTTACAAAAAGATTAATAAAAAATAATTATTTAAAAAAAATAATTTTACGCGAAAGTAGTATTGCCAGGAGGACAGCCTGAGACATCATGCTCATCGGCGCATGGGACTCTTCAGGCATCTGCTCCAGCCACGAAGATGAGCACGAAGCAGGTGTGAGGAGGGACGTGGCATGCTAGGGAGAAGATCGATGTTCGAAACTCCGCGCTTAAAGAAGCTCATTGATTCATTGAATTTAAAGCGTTAAGCCAAATGATTTTATTGCAGTATGTAAATGAAAGGTTTGGTGCCCAGCTTGGCCTGAGACAAATCTAGGCAGGTGTGATGAAAAATGTAGTAATAGTGCGAAGAATTTGAAATCAATGGAAAGAAGATAGTCAGAAGACATAACATACGCTTACTAATCGTGAAATTATTCATTAGAAATTGATTTGCTGAAGACTGCATGCATATTCGATTATGCCGACTTTTAAGTTGTTGGTATAAGAAACTATGCAGGAAATTTAGCATAAATGCGGGTCTTCCTGGGGCTGAGAGCAGTTCGTGATTGATCCTACATCCAGTCAGTACCTTTCTTACTCGAAGCAGTCCCTGGAGAGATCAGAAATGAAGTTGTTGTTACCATGTCTGCAAGTCTTTTTGCTCTGTGGCCTTCTCACTCGTGCTGGTTAGTCAAAGCTAATTTTTAATTATAAAATACAGATGAAATTATTTTTTTACGCAGATGCATTTTAAAGTTTGAAAACGACATGAATATTTGCTAAGGTCTATTTTCGTTAAGGGTTATTTCGTCGAATGTATATTTTGATCGTAGGGGGAAGGCGTACACAGTCGATCACTTTTTACAAAAATGTTTATAACTCAAAATTGTTAAAAGATAAAATTTTAATAAAATATTGATTTTATACATTCATCATTAAGACTGCATTTTCTACTTAATTCATTTATCTAGTTGAAATGGTTTTGAGTCAAATGTAGTTCAAAGTAGACTTCCGAAAATGATCGACTGGGTACGACCGGTGTACACAGTCGATCACATAGACGTACCCAGTCGATCATTGCCACAAGTGCCACAATTTTAAGTTTTTCAAGCATTAAATTAAGTATTATTAGAAAATTAAATACTCACATAAATTATTGCAATTAAATACTGATTTAGAAAACTTTTAACATTCAACTTTTTCTAGGAAACTTTCTCATCTAAACACAAGTTTTTCAACTTTTATTCTCATGTTATAAATGAAAAACTGAAAAAATATAGATGTTTCAAGTTATAGTTGAACAAATATTTTTAAATAACTGATAGATGAAAGTTTTTTTAATGTTTCAAGTGATATGTGGCTGTCATGGTTATCCAATAATAACAATACAGGTTTTCAGTTGAACACTTTCAATGTTTTGCAAAGTGGGCCAGAAATTTCATAAACACTTCAGCTGTCGTCCAGCCACTAGATCTAGCGGCTCCACTTGTTCCTGGTGGGGCGTCCTTGATCATTTTGTCTTTGAAGTGGACTCTGGGGAAGACCATAAAAGGTGGAACAGTGTTTCCAACGACATTGATCGTGCAGCACACTGTAACAATCTGTCCTCTTTCTGCTGACGTAACCCGCCCAACCTGACGATTCGCTTTGGCCGCTATCACTCTTACATTTGTTGTTTTTTGTACTGTCGTACACCCCATCTCATCACAGTTGTACATGTTTTAGGGTTCAAAATTGTAGCGTTTATAAACAGAAGCTAAGTTATTATAAAACTGTAGCACATTATGTTGGTTGAAACTTGTCGCTCTGGAGAGTTTAGATGCTCCTCTAATTGTGTTTATATTGTTCAGAACAGTTGCGACAGCCTGTTTCATAGATTCTGATAATACTTTCCCTTTTTTTTCAACAGCTACTTTTCTACCCATTTTAAATAAATGAAAATGAATGATCTAACTCAAAAGATTAACCAGAAACTTGTAAAAACCAACTACGAGAACTATTCAAAAACGATATTAAACAAATATGTATTAAAAAGCGCTGCACAAGTAAATTAAATTTTTTTACATAAGATTTTTATTTAACAAATACCAACGGCGAAAAGCTTGAAAAAATAGTTTTGATATAATTTAAAAAATTTTTTTGATAAGAAAGCTATCTATGATCCACTGAGTACGAACATACGATGATCGATTGTGTGCGCCTATGCCTATGATTGGTATAATGGCTATAACTTTCATGATTATTTTTTAACAAGAAATATAATAGATACACACGATAAAATATAGAATAATATATCAATAATGCAAAATATGACTTTTCAATTGTGCTTACTTTATGCACAGCGTGGTTCGTTAGATGATGTAAAATATTTACTTTTTAGCCCTTGAAATTGAAAAATACCCTTATTTTTTTTATCCGCAATAAGATTGTGTCAAAATTACGATATATATTGAGGTCACCTATATTGTGGTCCAGGTGACACATCATATTTAAAAAAATATAAATGCCTTCGATAAAAAACGCAAAGATCGACTGTGTACGCTGATCGACTGTGTACGCCTTCCCCCTATAGTTTAATGAAATTGTTATGAATTATATCTAAGCAGACATAAATCTGCTTTCAAATACAGAAATAAACACATGTACAAATGGAACAAAGCAGTCTCCAATTGCTTTGAGTTCTTCAACTTCGGTGAGGAATGCCTCGATGGCCAACGTGGTCTTCCAGTTAGAAAGCGTATTTCCACCTGGCACTAGGGCAGTCTTTGGGCACGAGTTTAATAATGGTAACGGGTTTTTTAAATTTTGTTTTTAACTGATTCACGTTTTAGTTGTTTCTGTCACATTTACCGTATATTTTCAGTCGTCGTCATGCTCGTGCATGCATCAGCCTCTGTTGAGAATTTCAAGATACTCTTCCTAAGCTTCCACTGGCCTTCTTCACACTCCATTGATGGCACTTTTCATGAAGCAGAAGTTGGTGTGGTGTTGTTGATGCTGCATACAATGACGCATTTCTGTATAGAGTATAAAAGGCATCATACAACGTAGTAGACACTGGTTGTGTCTCTTGTTCTGTACTGTGTCTTAACAATCTTTTTCATGGGAGGTTTTATCTTACTTTTTTGACCTCATAACGGGAACAGAACATAATTACATGCGTATAATTTTGTTTCAAAACACTCCAGTTGGATTTAATTTACCTTGGATCACTAGTGTCAGTTCTTCTCAAGGTTCGACTAATCGCTCAACAATTACACTTAACCAATTCTTCATTCAAGCCGTGAAACACCATTTATAAAGCACTCTAAATATTAGAATGTAAAAAATTAAAATAATAATTTTTTAAATGTCAAAAATAGTTATTTTATAAATATACCTCTTTAAGGAAACTCTAATTATCATTCAAATAATGATTTGAAATAAACTCACAAAATCAAAATTAACTTTCAGCATAAAATAGTGATTTAATAAATATACATTAAAAAAATATTTTAATCATTCTAGTTAAGTGTAAAAAACCTTACTCAAAACTTTTCTACTTTTAAGTTATTATTCTGTTCAATCATAAATGTTTCTTTAAAAAAATTGATTTTCATAAAAATTGTTATTTATGAATTTTTTTTTCTCCCAAAATTGTTGTACACATTTTTTTGCTACAAAATTTAAAATTTCGAGTTAATATTTATATGAAATACCGAAAGATTATGTGTAGAGCGCACTTTTTTTTCGTCTTATCAATCAATCAATCAATCAATCAATCAATCAATCAATCAATCAATCAATCAATCAATCAATCAATCAATCAATCAATCAATCAATCAATCAATCAATCAATCAATCAATCAATCAATCAATCAATCAATCAATCAATCAATCAATCAATCAATCAATCAATCAATCAATCAATCAATCAATCAATCAATCAATCAATCAATCAATCAATCAATCAATCAATCAATCAATCAATCAATCAATCAATCAATCAATCAATCAATCAATCAATCAATCAATCAATCAATCAATCAATCAATCAATCAATCAATCAATCAATCAATCAATCAATCAATCAATCAATCAATCAATCAATCAATCAATCAATCAATCAATCAATCAATCAATCAATCAATCAATCAATCAATCAATCAATCAATCAATCAATCAATCAATCAATCAATCAATCAATCAATCAATCAATCAATCAATCAATCAATCAATCAATCAATCAATCAATCAATCAATCAATCAATCAATCAATCAATCAATCAATCAATCAATCAATCAATCAATCAATCAATCAATCAATCAATCAATCAATCAATCAATCAATCAATCAATCAATCAATCAATCAATCAATCAATCAATCAATCAATCAATCAATCAATCAATCAATCAATCAATCAATCAATCAATCAAAAAAATTTCTATAGCACTCTTTCCTCAAATTAAAGCTTTCCAATGTCGCTATTTAAAGACTTTACAAAAGCAAAAAAGATGAATACTTCCGATCTAAATAATCAGATGCGCTCTATACATGGTGTTTCACGATACTTTCTTATTTAAAAGTATGACAACTTTAAACGGTGTGTGGTGAAATCTCTTCGATAGGGCCCTCGAGCTTTCCATACAAATAAGCTTTAAATACTTTGTATAAGGCGCACGGGTTTTTTAATTATAAAAGGTGCTTTAAGAGAATCATTAAAATAATTAATCTGCAGCAAGACAACAGCCTGGTTGAAGACAATCCTGCCATGAAGACCATAAGGGAAGGTCTTGCTCAAGTCTTTCCTCATAGTAAGTTTTTTCCTCGAGTCCTATTTCATTATTCAAACCACTAGTTGAAAAACCTTCGCATTTCTCTAAGTTAAAACATTGTAGAATCTTGAAGATTGTGTGATTAACATATATAAAATAATAATATTTATATATACATGTATTATATATATATAGCGATTAATGTTTTCTTTTACAAACACCTGCAGACACGACTGCATACAAAAATCTGACGAGTGACTTCAACCTGCAAAGCATTCTTCCCAATTCTTCTCAGTTCTTCGGCTACGATGGCAGCTTGAATAGTTCGGACTTTATGGGAACTGATTGCATCGAAGACGTCAAAAGGATTGTGCTGAAAAATCCTTTGATAGTGACCAAGAAGTTTGTGAGTGGCATGCGACATTGCGCTTCTAATCTCACGCAACCAGCCTCTTTCTAGTGCTTCGGAACATGAGACACAGAATTGCCATAGTTGCAGTATGCTTGAGAAAGTGCAAAACTATGAAACGCTTAAATAGACAGTTACTTGATTTTAATTACAATTCAGGATTATATCAATAAGTTATTTTTTCTTGCTTCAATCTGCATTAACAATAATTGTGCAATTTTATACAGTAATGCCAGTTTGGGTGCAATAGAGCACTGCACTAAGCTACAAAACTGCTCTTCCCAGGTGGACACACTGAAAAGTATGAGGGATCCAAAAAACCAGAAGATTCAGAAGAACGCCAGAGATATGCAGCCACTCAAAGGCAGAGTGGTTTACAGATCCTGGTGAGAACTTGTGAATCTGATGGAGACCTAATAAACTAAATGGTGGTGGGCAGTTACGAACTTTCATAATTTAATCCATTTAAAATTAAAACAGAATAATATATCCTATTAACGATAATCGATCCCTTCCCAAGTTTAAATAAAAATCTTTCTTAAATTATTTTTCCTTAATTATTTCTCAAAAAAACAATAATTTAGTTTATTCACTCAGCCACAAACAGCATTAAGGCAAATAATCCTAGGCTGAGCTCATAATAGAACATAATTTTTATGTCTACAACATAAACTCCTGTTTTTTTCAATAAATATGACGAAATAGGGATCTTCATTTGCAACATGAAACTGAAAACTGTGTGGCGATTTCACTTGAAAACGGTAGTTAAATTCAAATCTGAATCCTGAAGCATGAGTTGAATGTTTCTGAGTGACAAAACATAAAAAATTTAATGTCTTCACGGAGTCATGTAATTCATTAAAAATATTCAAAAAGGGAAAAAATAATTTTCTCAAAGATTCTTAATTAGGCTTTTTATTTTTATATCCGAATGACTTATATTTTCCGACGTTCTAGACAAAACTCGTCAGATATAGCGGCGAAAAGACAAAAACTTAACTTTTAATTACGTTACTTGGTAACAATGCAACTCCTAGAAGTGCCCAAACTACCGTATCTTCAGGATCTTAATGATGGGCACAATCAAATAGTGATTTGGATTTGAACCGCGCTTTGGCACATTTGTGAATCGATTGGACTTTAACGAGATTCAAATTAAGCAAAAACGATTCGACTTGAACTTTCTGGAATTTGATTTGATGATAAGCAAATCTCAAATTTAAAACTCACGTGTTGGCTAGCTGTACTACTGCTAAACGAACATGTCCACCATGTGTTACCTTCATTATCTTTACGATTATTAGTTCTTCACTTGTGGCATCTATTTTATTATCATACGATTTGTGAATAAAAATAAATTGTTATATAGGGTAGATTAAACTAATGTCATTTATTGCTTTTTAGATTTTCATAACAGATTTTAAAAAAAATTATGTTCATTAAAGTATATACATTAGGCTATTTTCACTCGCTCAAAATAAAATTCAACCAGCACTTTGAAAAAACATCACTCATCGATTTCAACACACACACTCAAAGTCATACACGCATAACACACAGATAGGAAAACTGTTCGAAAATAATGTTTACCGTTGATTCAACCCTTAGATGACTTTGAAGCAGTGTTGTTCCAGTTAACTGTAACGGTAACTGAAATGGTAAATTAACTGAAAAATATGATTCAGTTAACTGTAACTTTAACTGTAACTGTAAGTAAATGCATAACTGTAACTGAAATAGAAACTGAAAAACAAGAATACTACTGAATAGTAACTAAAAAATATCTACATAAAAAATGGGAAGCGCTACAAGATAAAACATTGGCGGATGCACGTTTTTGAGCAATAATATGATTAATTTATATTATTCTTCGAGTCCGATTATACAAATTTTTATGAAATGTTTAAGGTTAATAGCGACAGAAAACAAGAAAATGCCGTATGGGCCTATTTTATTTACGAAGCTTCATGCGACAAAAGCGAATGTCAGGTTTCAGAAGAGGATGATAATGGTAAGGAGAAAGTTACCAGGCAACAGACTGTAGTTGATAATTATTTACGTATTTACATTTTCCAATTTTATTTACCAAGTTATGAGCATAATTTATAAGCCATTTAAATAATTTCAATTAAACAGTCGTAAATATATGCAATTTCTATCATTTAGGTTCAGAGAGAATGATTTATTTAATAAAAAGAATATAAGAACAATGTAGAAGATCGAATTCGTAAAGATCATCGCGTTGTCATTAGCATGGATTGCTGGACTAAGAAGGGTCTTACACTTTCATGCCTCGGTATCTAAGTATCCTTTTATAATCCATCAATGCGTCGTGCAATTCAGGTCCTGCTAAATGTTCATTCTGTTTCTCACCCACATAAAAGAAAAATGTTAGCACTTAAATTATTTAGTACCCTAGATTATTGGCTTCTTTTGCGCAAGACATTGTTTCAGCTCCCGCTTCACAAGCGTATGTGGAAATGGTGTTTTAAGTGTGCAGGAGAAAAAATCGCCTCACCAAAAATCTGGAATTGAAGACATTTATGAAAATGAACAGCGTATATTATGAATAATAAATTTATATATCTTTTAAATAATTTGACTTTTAAACATTATTTTGGGCTTTATTATAATTAGAAATTAATTTTATCTCATTCTTGATTAACTGTAACTGTAACTAACAAAAATAACTGAAACTGAAATAGTAACTGAAAAATTAAAATTTGCATAATTGTAACTTGAATAGTAACTGAAAAATTGAATTTTTCATAATTGTAACTTAAACTTGAACTGAAAAATCCGAACTGGAAAATCACTGCTTTGAAGTCCATAGTGATTCAAAAGATATTTTCAGGTCTTATGACCATAATGAAAAGAAATAATAGACCCATGAAATCCTATGCTTTGTGCACATCTATAGGAAGTAATTATTCCGTGAAAATCTTTAATTTTTTTTTCAATATTGATATATTCGTAAATTATACGTCTGGCGTGTTTTCAAAAACGGCCAGTTTTTTCATGTGATGTGCCTGTTCATGTAGACTAGAATTACGATAATTATTAATTTAATACAGATGAAAAGCTAACTACTGATTTTGGTCAAAGAGGACCAGAATTGAAACTTGAAGTTAAACGTGGACGGTGCTCAATTCGTTCCTGCCATGGTGATAAAAGAATAAGATCATGCTGTAGCAAATGCACGTTTTTTTATACTTCTCATAGTGTTATTCTTTGCTGTATTTTCACAAAATTATAAACACAATGAACAGTATTATTAGTTGTCTAACTTGACGTTTAAAAAAACAAACTCTAATGATAATTCATTATGTGATAAAGAAAATAATGGGTTCCATATGGATTCCAAAGGCCTAGGTGTGATTAGGTTAGAATAGTCCTCTAAAGGTTAAAATCAATGACAAAGTGTGAATGAGAAGAAGACAGCTGCATACCGATGGTGAAATTATTCATGAGAAATTGATTCGTTGGCGACTGCATGCATTTTCGATCAGACCAACTGCGAGGTTGTTAGTATAAGAAACTAGGGAAAAAGCTATATCTTAAATTATATTCTAACTCGAAGCAGTCCCTGGAGAGAACAGAAATGAAGGTGTTGTTACCATGTCTGCAAGTCCTCTTGCTCTGTGGCCTTCTCACTCGTGCTGGTTAGTCAAAGCTACAATTTTTCAAAACATAAATTTTCAAGATTTTGTGAACAGCAAACATACAATATAGATAAAAACAGATGGGTTAATGAAGTTGTTATAAACTACATCAAAACAAGCATACATCTTCTTTCAAATACAGAAATAAACCTATGTACAAAAGGAAAAAAACAGTCTCCGATTGCTTTGGGTTCTTCAACTTCGGTAAAAAATGCCTCGATGGCCAATGTGGTTTCTCAGTTAGAAAAGAATCTTTCTCCTAGCACTATGGCATTCTTTACGAACAAGAAATCTTATGGTAAGAGGCTTTTCTTCGACCGTTTCAAAGTCTTTTTCTGATCAATGTTTTAGTTTTTTCTGCCAAATTTACCCTTTGATCTTTGCAGTCTTCATCGGGTTCCAGAAAGTGAACAAATCAACCAATGTTGACAGCGAGAAGTTTAAGTTACTCTTCCTAAACTTCCACTGGCCTTCTGCGCACTCCATTGATGACACTTTTCAAGAAGCAGAAGTTGGTGTGGTGTTGTTGATGCTGCATACAATGACGCATTTCTGTATAGAGTATAAAAGGCATCATACAACGTAGTGAGCGCTCTTGAATTTGATGAAAGAGCGCTACAGAAAATTTATTTGATTGATTCATTGATAAACACTGTTTGTGTCTCATGTTCTTTCATAGGCCGGTTCATCTAACTTTTTTTGATATCATATCAGGAAGAGAACATAATTAAATGCGTTGAATTATGTTTGAAACCAATTCAGATGGAATTAATATACACAAAAGGAAAAGCCACAAACTGGAGATCTATAGCCATTGTGTCAGTTCTTCTCAGGGTTCGGCTAATCGGTTTTTTCGTAATAAGTACCAATACAAAACATTCATAAAATAAGCTAATGAACCATCTTCCAATGATTTTCCACGTTTTCGATTTTTTGCATATTTATTCCCCCTTTTTCTAATAAACGTAAAAAATAAATAAATTTGGATAATTTTGTTAAATAATGATGATAATGGTCTTGACCTGTTTAGAACTATTTGAAGTTATTATTGTGTTGTTTAAAAAAAAGTTTAAGTTTTTTTAAATCTAATTTTTTAAGTTTCTATTTGCAAAAGAAATACTTGTTGAGTAATACCATGTATAAATTGGACATTTTGTCTCGTCTATTTACTCTCATCTAGCTTTCTAATGATGCGATTTTATAGACTTTTCAAAAGTAAAAAGATGGGTACTTCCGATCCGATTTGCAAGTTTAAGTTTTAGTCTTTTTAAATCTTTTTTTTCTTTTTTGGCATTTGAAAAATAGAATCTTTTTATAAAATTTGTTTTTTGATATATTCCTAATAAAAAGCACCTGAACTTTTAACGGTGCTTTTTAATGTATTCTCGATAAGACTCACGAACTTGTCATACAGATAAGCTTGATGTACTTTGTATACGGCGCACGGGTTTCAAAATTATAAATAGTGTTTTACGAAAATTAATTGAATAGTTAATGTTTATATCAGCAAGACAACAACCTGGCTGAAGACATTCCTACAATGAAATATATAAGGAAAGGTCTTGCTCAAGTCTTTTCTGATAGTTAGTCCTTGTCTCGAATCTTATTTCATTATGCAAACCACTTGTTCAGAAACCTTTAAAACTTTTCTAATTGTAACATTGCAGAATCTCGAAGCTTGTGTGATTAATGCACTTTTCCACAAACACCTGCAGACACGACAGAATCCAAAGATCTGACGAGTGACTTCAACCTGCAAAGCATTCTTTCCAATTCATCTCACTTCTTCGGCTACGATGGCAGCTTGATGAAAAATAAATGTCAAGAAAACGTCAAAAGAATTGTGCTGAAAAATCCTTTGAAAGTGACCAAGACGTTTGTGAGTGGCATGCGACATTACGCTTCTAATCTCACGCAACCAGCCTCTTTCTAGTGCTTCGGAACATGAGACACAGAATTGCCATAGTTGCAGTATGCTTGAGCGAGTGCAAAACTATGAAACGCTTAAATAGGATTTGTTTTTTCAAGTCATTTACTTGATTTTAATTACAATTCATGGTTATATCAATAAGTTATTTTTTCTTGCTTTGATCTGGATTAACAATAATTGTGTACTTTTATACAGTAATGCCAGTTTGGGTGCAATAGAGCACTGCACTAAGCTACAAAACTGCTCTTCCCAGGTGGACACACTGAAAAGTATGAGGGATCCAAAAAACCAGATTATCCCAAAGAGCACCAGAGATCTGCAGCCACTCAACGGCAGAGTGGTTTACAGATCCTGGTGAAAACTTGTGGACCTGATGGAGACCTAATGAACTCAATGGTGGTGGGCAGTTACGAACACTCTTTATTTTGTCAATTCATAACCAAAAGAGTATAATATATCCTAAAAATGATATGCGAACTGATTGAATAACTCTCAAATTTTTTTAAAAAACGTTTCAAGTTTCAATAAAACTGGATCTTTCTTTCTAAAAAATTTCTCACTTTTTTGAATAAATAAAATAATTCAGTTAATTCATTTAGTAACAAACACCAGTAAACCAAAGTATCATAGGCTAGGCTCTTAATAGGACATTTCAGAGCTCAAACTATTGGTCATCTATATGAAACAATTTATGAAGTTAGAATTGTATAGTGTCAAATAAAACAGATAATCTAATCAGCCAGTTTGTAGAACAAAGAGGCTTTATACTATAAAAAAAATTCAGTGGCTTTTTAGGCAATCAGTTACAAGAAACATTACAGCATCACTAAACTGCTTCTTGAACTTGCCTGATCGATTTTACTAAAGCACCTAAACCTTTCATAACTCAAGTGAATTGATCAAAAAGGGATTTGACGCAGCTGTATGCTGGGCAACAAGATTTCCACAGTCTGCAGAACAGTGAAAAACAAAGCAAGCGGTTGCCCATGCATACTCAAAGTGTAAAAAAATTCTGTTGTTTGCTGTGATTCAAGGGCGGCGATCTGCTGCAAATCTTGGGGGGGGGGTCTTAACCAGCATGGACGATCCTGGGGTGGTCTTGGGGTGTGGACCCCCTTTCTCTCCACTTTAAAAAACATTTTAAAACTTTTGTTTTTATACGAATATTTAGGTAAGCAATGGAAAGTTTCACTTTAGACAGCTATAACTATAACTACACACACTCACAATGTATTACTAAGTAAAAATTCTGTTTTATGGGTGTCCGGACAATTCGTCGCCGGGCAATTTGTCACATGGACACTTTGTTGCAGGACAATTCGTCGCACATAACAAAAACTCTACCTCTGTATTAAAATAAATATATGAATATATATATCAAACCAATCAAAATAAAGACAAAATATTGATAGTAGTAGTAGTAGTATTAGTAGTAGTAGTAGTAGTAGTAGTAGTAGTAGTAGTAGTAGTAGTAGTAGTAGTAGTAGTAGTAGTAGTAGTAGTAGTAGTAGTAGTAGTTGTAGTAGTAGTAGTAGTAGTAGTAGTAGTAGTAGTAGTAGTAGTAGTAGTAGTAGTAGTAGTAGTAGTAGTAGTAGTAGTAGTAGTAGTAGTAGTAGTAGTAGTAGTAGTATATATTTTAAATTAGATTATTAAAAATAAATTATTAATTAAAATATATATAAAATATTATTAAAAACAATAAATTGTATTTTTAATTGTACTTTATTGTGTTTTCAATAAAGTGTGTTTATTTTTATAGTTATTCAAAGTCAATGTGTTTTCAATTAGTGGTTTGGAGCCATGTGATTGCCACTTGTGTGTGGTGTCTTCATTATTCTTGCCAATACCAGTATAAAGTGATTGTTTTTATCATTTTTAAAACAAAAGGCATGGTGCCTTTAAGATTTTGGGAATCGAATCTATGCGCAAATAACGATAGCGATTGAAAATATTGAAAAGAAAAAGCACTACAATTAAATATAATTGTTATAGTGCAATTCATTTGCCTATACTCATAACATTATGTCCGTGCCATTTTGTCCGTGCAATTATAATAAAAGTTATAAAAAATTTCGGTTTCGGCTGAAAATCTGATTACAATTTCGGTTTTGGCCGAAAATTGATATTCAATTTCGGCTTAAGTACGATTTCGGCCGAAAATGGGATTTTAATTTCGGCCTAATTTCGGTTTCGGCGGAAAAAAAAATATCTGTTTCGGTCGGTCTCTATTATCAACCCAAATTCTATCAGTTACTAAATCTTGCTATTTCATCTCAGACTTATCAGACAATTATTACCTTACATAGATGACCCTTCTTTAAAGATTTTAGTTTCTGCACTTTTTCTATCTCGAATCGACTATTGTAATTCACTCTATTATAATTTATTTGAAAGTACTTTAAAACCATTTAAATTATGCAGCTATAATCGTTAGGCGTACTCCTATTTATCATCACATCATGCAGGTCCATATATTTGGAACTCATTACCTCCTTGTTTAACTACTTCTAAACCATTATTTACTTTTCGTAAGGATCTGAAGACATATCTGTTAAACAAATTCATTCACGAGCGCTCTTGAATTTGAGGAAGAAGGGCTATAGAAATTGATTTGATTGATTGATTAAGCGTATCACCACGCAAGATGATTTTAAAAAAGAATGATGCAAATTCAGTTGAATATCGATCGGAAACTAACGGTGAAACTCACGAGCAGCCAACATAAGTGTTTTCGATACTGCTTTGCATTTTAAGAAAATAAATCGTTGATAGAAATAAAAGTCAAACAAAGTAGACTTGAAAGGCGCAACTAAACGTGCATGAGTGGGACAGAGGTGGTAGTTCTGAGTAGTGCGCAAACAAAGAACATACGAAAGCTTTTGGCCAAAGAGTCTTTTGCACATTTATTTACAAAAAGATTAATAAAAAATAATTATTTTAAAAATTAATTTTACGCGAAAGTAGTATTGCCAGGAGAACAGCCTGAGACATCATGCTCATCGGCGCATGGGACTCTTCAGGCATCTGCTCCAGCCACGAAGATGAGCACGAAGCAGGTGTGAGGAGGGACGTGGCATGCTAGGGAGAAGATCGATGTTCGAAACTCCGCGCTTAAAGAAGCTCATTGATTCATTGACTTCAAAGCGTTAAGCCAAATGATTTTATTGCAGTATGTAAATGAAAGGTTTGGTGCCCAGCTTGGCCTGAGACAAATCTAGGCAGGTGTGATGAAAAATGTAGTAATAGTGCGAAGAATTTGAAATCAATGGAAAGAAGATAGTCAGAAGACATAACATACGCTTACTAATCGTGAAATTATTCATTAGAAATTGATTTGCTGAGGACTGCATGCATATTCGATTATGCCGACTTTTAAGTTGTTGGTATAAGAAACTATGCAGGAAATTTAGCATAAATGCGGGTCTTCCTGGTGCTGAGAGCAGTTCGTGATTGATCCTACATCCAGTCAGTACCTTTCTTACTCGTAGCAGTCCCTGGAGAGATCTGAAATGAAGTTGTTGTTACCATGTCTGCAAGTCTTTTTGCTCTGTGGCCTCCTCACTCGTGCTGGTTAGTCAAAGCTACATTTTTAATTATAAAATACAGATGAAATTATTTTTTTACGCAGATGCGTTTTAAAGTTTGAAAACGACATGAATATTTGCTAAGGTCTATTTTCGTTAAGGGTTATTTCGTCGAATGTATATTTTGATCGTATAGTTTAATGAAATTGTTATGAATTATATCTAAGCAGACATAAATCTGCTTTCAAATACAGAAATAAACACATGTACAAATGGAACAAAGCAGTCTCCAATTGCTTTGAGTTCTTCAACTTCGGTGAGGAATGCCTCGATGGCTTATGTGGTTTCTCAGTTAGAAAGCGTATTTCCACCTGGCACTTGGGCAGGCTTTGGGCACGAGTTTAATCATGGTAACAGGTTTTGAAATTTTGTTTTCAACTGATTCACGTTTTAGTTGTTTCTGCCAAATTTTCCGTATATTTTCAGTCGTCGTCATGCTCGTGCATGCATCAGCCCCTGTTGCCATCGAGAAGATTAAGTTACTCTTACTAAGCTTCCACTGGCCTTCTGCACACTCCATTGATGACACTTTTCATGAAGCAGAAGTTGGTGTGGTTTTGTTGATGCTGCATACAATAACGCATTTCTGTATAGAGTATAAAAGGCATCATACAACGTAGTAGACACTGGTTGTGTCTCCTGTTCTGTACTGTGTCTTAACAATCTTTTTCATGGGAGGTTTTATCTTAATTTTTTAGCCTCATACCGGGAAAAAAAAATTATTATATGCGTATAATTTTGTTTCAAAACACTCCAGTTGGATTTACTTTACCGTGGATCCGACATAAATGATACTTCACTAGTGTCAGTTCTTCTCAAGGTTCGACTAATCGCTCAACAATAACACTTAATAAATTCTTCATTCAAACCGTGAAACACCATTTATAAAGCACTCTGAATATTAGAATGTAAAAAAATTAAAATAATAATCTTTTAATTGTCAAAAATAGTTTATTTTATAAATATACTTCTTTTAGGAAACTCTAATTATCATTCAAATAATGATTTGAAATAAACTCACGAAATTAAAATTAAATGTCAACATAAAATAGTGATTCAATAAATATACATTTAAAAAATATTTTACTCATTCTAGTTATGTGTAAAAACCTTACTCACAACTTTTCTACTTTGAAGTCATTATTGTGTTCAATCAAAAATTTTTCTTTACAAAATTGTTCTTTACAAAAATTGTTCTTCACAAAAATTGTTATTTAAGAAATTTATTTTTTCAAAAACTGTTTTACACATTTTTTTGCTACAAAATTTAAAATCTTGAGTTAATATTTATATGAAATACCGAAAGACCATGTATAAAGCGCACTTTTTTTCCGTCTTATCAATCAATCAATCAAGAAAATAAATTTCTATAGGGCTATTTTCTCAAATTCAAGCTATCCAATGTCTCTATTTAAAGACTTCACAATAGTAAAAAGATCAATACTTCCTATCTATTTCTTACTTTCAGTTTTATTTCTTTTTTGATCTAAAATATCAGATGCGCTCTATACATGGTGTTTCACGATACTTTCTTATTTAAAAAGTATGACAACTTTAAACGGTGTGTGGTGAAGTCCAGGGGCGCAACCAGCAAAAATGGCTGGGGGGGGGCTCACTTTCGAGGAAAAAAAACTCAATGGTATAAATCAAAACTAACCATTATAAATAACAAAGAACTTGAGATAGTTTATTAATGATACAAAAAAACGGCTAACTAAGTTGCATAGTAAAATAGTCATGAATTTTTTTATTAAGAGAAAATTATAAAAAATATTTGATATGAGATCCTAAAAAGTCTTAAAAAATTAACTTATTTTAATTTGAAGTACATTT
This sequence comes from Piscicola geometra, assembly GCA_943735955.1. Classification (NCBI taxonomy): domain Eukaryota; kingdom Metazoa; phylum Annelida; class Clitellata; order Hirudinida; family Piscicolidae; genus Piscicola; species Piscicola geometra. The sequence goes on along the minus strand of OX030970.1, from coordinate 4,515,413 downwards.
TGATGTGTTTTTAGCTAAAAAATAATTTTTCGATCGGTATGGGAAAATTTTTTCATCATTTCATTTACTGGAAGAAGTGCGGTAGTTGTTTTGTTAGCCGATATTCTCAATAAACTTTGTAAACGACATGCAGACATAGTCGTCCTAAGATGACTTTTAATAAGCCGAAGTTTCGAAAATGTTCTTTCTGCATCTGATGAAGTAACTGGCAGAGTCAGAGCAACATCGAGCATATAGTGCAGCTCGGGCTGAAGGCTTGTGGCACAAAAGAGCTCTTGCAGTTCGATACATGCATTAGGATCAGACTGATCCGCACGTAAACTTGTTGATGTAAATTTGAGCTGTCTTTGAACTGTTTCAGCATCCTTTCCATGAAGGAGGCATAGCTCCGAAAGCTCAGGAATCATTATCCCATTCTGCAAAGCATCAAGAGCAGCCAAGGCAGGGTTGTCGAACCGACTGGTTATCTGATAAGTAGCCAGATCGATAATTTCGTAGTATTCTTCTATTTTCAGTTGGGTTGTCTTTGTATGGCTATGCATTGACCAAATTGGCATAGCTTGCAATACAACAGAGTCTGTAAGATTTGATGGTAGAAAACGTTTTCTTGTGGGTCTGTCTGAATTTAATTGGAAATAGAAAATCAAAAATGGAATCAGTTATTGAGGGCCAGCGCGGATTACATCTTAATAGCATAAATGATATCTCAATGATTTCATGACATTAGACTGAGTATATTAGACTAGATTAGGCTATAATTAATATTATAATTATTAAAATCTTTTAAATTATTATTTTCTGATTAACTCAATATTTTGAATATAATAATACCTTCTGGTTCTGGGATATTCATTTTATTGTTTGGTGAATTCTTCAATGATACAGAGTGTTGAACAATTTCATTGAACACTTTCTCTGTTCTCATCTGTGATAAACTCGTAAGAAGCATCTTTACATGCTTCTGAGCACCCACAAGATTTAAAACTGGACTTTGAAGTGCTTGGCTTAATTCTGATATAGGACATAGAATTGCGTAGAGAGTAGACACTGTGGCCAGAAATTTTGCATCCAGTGTTTCTGAAAGTGATCCCAATCCCATTTCACATAAAGCATCTTTAATACATGTTAGTTTGTTGTGAAATATACGAAGATTTCTAGTCCTAGCAATAAATCGAGCACTGCTGATTGACAAAAGCCTACGATACGTTTTTTCTTTTTTGTGAAGTTCAGTTTTTTCAAAAAATTGGTTTAATTCTTCAATTTCTCCTTCACTTGACTGCACAATCTATAGTAATTTGATTTAATAACATAAAACTAAGTTATTATAAACGATTTCTGATATGGAGCATAAACTAAATAAGCACACAAGTCTGGCATCTTACCTCATTGGCTTTATCATCTCCTGTCTCTATCTGTGGTAGTTCTTTTAGTAGGTGTCTTTCCATAATTGATGTCCGCTGTGCTGACGACGACACACATGAATACACATCCTGGATTTTGCCAAAACATGAAATTGCTGCTGCACTCTGCTCTGCTGCATGGCTCATAACATGCTGTAGGTTATGGGACCAGCACCATGTGTAGATAGCCCGTGGATATTTCTCTCGTATACGGGCTTGCACACCTTGCTTTCCTCCCCGCATGTTAGCTCCTCCATCATAGCCCTGGCCAACCATCTGGTTTAAGTTAATGCCAAGTTCTGTTAGAACTTCAATAAGTTGTGTTGAAAGACTTTCCCCAGTTGAAGAAATAGTTTCCACTATAGCTATAAGATGTTCTTGTGGTATTCCTGTCAAAGTTTAAATTTAAAATATAAGCACATTTAAAACTTATGCGCTCTTAAATATAAAGTGTATTTTTATACACAACTTAATTATTATTTGTTTGCTGACTTATAAATGTAAAAAAAATGTTTTTTTTTATATAAAAAATTTAACATAATTTAACACTCATGATAAACTATTGAAAACTGAGAATTAATCTAAAAAAATTATTGTTTTTACCAGTTTTTTCATTTGTGTAGCGTATACTGATAGCGACTTGCATCTTGGTACTAGCATCTGTTGTTTCATCCATTATTACGCTGAATGGTTTCTTTGTCAGAAGGATTGGCTTCAAAACTTCTTCAACTGTAAGTTCATCAACAATCTTTATGAAATCATTCTGGATTTTCCAAGACATGTAATTAGCGTTCTTCGGACATGCTTTCATGAAATCATCTAAATCTGGCATGAACGACTTGAAACTTTTAAGAAAACTTCGGAAATGACCTTCAGTACCGCGATGACCACGGAATGCTATATTTTCCATAGCTAACCATCGAACAACGCTGAAGAGAATGGTTAGGCCTTTTCTATTGCGGACTTTATCAGCTTCCGTGGCGTTGACAATTTTTTCTTTCACCGTCGAGCAGCTCTGGTCATCAAATTGAATGATCCGTTGGGCATCTTTGCAGCTCCTTACGTGCACATCACTTGATTCGTGCTTTGTCGCTTTTTCAATTAGTTTTTTCCAGTTATTTATACCACCAGACCTGAACTCGTCATTTTTTGATTTGCTAGTTGTTAGCAACTTGCAATAAAAACACAGCGCACCAGCAGTCTGGGGATTATATTCAATCCAGTTGAATCGATCGTACCAAGAAAGCTGAAACGATCGATTCTGGTTATTTTTTGGTAGCTTATCCAGGGTAACCCTAATTGGACCAGAACGCAAAATAGCAGCTTTGCCACACTGAGACAAATTATCAAAATTAACGCTATCAGCCATGAGTTCTTATAGTATAAACTGTTTCAGGCCGGAAAGAATGTCTTGCTATGGTAGCAAACTATATTTGGGATTTTTGGTACTACAATTGCGTCTTTTTCTGCTTACAAAAATTATTAAATATTTTTCGAACGATTTAATAAATGTTAATATTTTTGTCACTTCTGTTTTTGAGATAAATATAAAGTTTAACAAAATGCCTATATGAAAAGTTTCCTGTGACGTCACGCTCAGCTGTTTAAATAGGTGTATGGTAATAAAAACTATTTCATCAATAAACAAGTGCATAAACACGTTACTTTGGAAGCGAACTTCATCATTCCGGTAAGTTTTAGTGAAACTGAGTGCACAACAAAGTTTGAAGAAGAGCCTCAAGTTAAACTTTTTGGCTTTGCAAGAAAAATTACTGCCTTAAAAGATATTTAATGGCTATGAAACCAACCTCATTGAGCGATAAAAATAAGTAAAGGAGGTCTAAAGATTATGAACGACTTTGCAGTTTATTTTTAAACAACGTGTGCATATGATTTTCATACTGTGAACAGATTTGACATTGCTGATTCGAATTCGTTGAAGCTGCAAAGGATATCAATCAATCAATCAAATAGATTTCTATAGCGCTCTTTCTTCAAATTCAAGAGCGCTCAATGTGCTGCAAGTTCGAGCCATAAATCACATCGATGAATTTTGTTTGACTTTAATTAAATATTTTGTTGTTTCTTTTACGATATATCTTACTTGAAATTGTTTGTCGAAATTTGAAGAAAATATGGCCGCTTTTTGTTATTGTTTGAGCCCATACATCAGCTGATTTAAGTAAATAAACAGTGCCATCAGCCTAAAGTCTTACGAATAAATTAACGAAAAATGCATTTAACTTTGAAACGTAAATTGAAAAATTTATTTTTTTAAAAAGATTATTTTCAAAATGAATTTGTTAAAAATATATAAATAATAATTTTATTTCATAATTAGTATACTTGAAAAGCTCACTTCCCCACCAAATAAACTCATCTATTTTGGAAAATTGTAATTAAGGTCTAATGGTGCTCTATTTTTTCCCAGAATTTGTCACATGTTAGTGTTATTTTAGTGGGATCGCTATGTTCTGTGTTGATATATAAAACGTTTCGTGAGATAAAGAGATGGCCATCCAGAGAAAATATTTTTATCCTATGGAATATTGAAAATCCCATTACCCCCCCCCCCCCTCAAAAAAAACTCATCGATTTTCGAAAAATTGCGAGACCCTTCGAACAGGTCTGGGGGGGGGGGGGGGCTTGAGCCCCCCCCAGCCCCCCCCTAGTTGCGCCACTGGTGAAGTCTCTTCGATAGGGCCCGCGAGCTTTTGATACAAATGAGATTTATATACTTTGTATAAGGCGCATGGGTTTTTAGATTATAAATGGTGTTTCAAGAGAATCATTTAAATAATTAAATTGCAGCAAGACAACAACCTGGTTGAAGACATTCCTGCCATGAAGACCATAAGGGAAGGTCTTGCTCAAGTCTTTCCTCATAGTAAGTTTTTTCCTCGAGTCCTATTTCATTATTCAAACCACTAGTTCAAAAACCTTTGCATTTCTCTAAGTTAAAACATTGTAGAATCTTGAAGATTGTGTGATTAACATATATAAAATAATAATATTTATATATACATGTATTATATATATATAGCGATTAATGTTTTCTTTTACAAACACCTGCAGACACGACTGCATACAAAAATCTGACGAGTGACTTCAACCTGCAAAGCATTCTTCCCAATTCTTCTCAGTTCTCCGGCTACGATGGCAGCTTCATGAGTTCGATCTTTTTTGGAAATTATTGCATCGAAGACATCAAAAGGATTGTGCTGAAAAATCCTTTGAAAGTGACCAAGAAGTTTGTGAGTGGCATGCGACATTGCGCTTCTAATCTCACGCAACCAGCCTCTTTCTAGTGCTTCGGAACATGAGACACAGAATTGCCATAGTTGCAGTATGCTTGAGCGAGTGCAAAACTATGAAACGCTTAAATAGGAGTTGTTTTTTAAAGTCATTTACTTGATTTTAATTACAATTCATGGTTTTATCAATAAGTTATTTTTTCTTGCTTTGATCTGGATTAACAATAATTGTGTACTTTTATACAGTAATGCCAGTTTGGGTGCAATAGAGCACTGCACTAAGCTACAAAACTGCTCTTCCCAGGTGGACACACTGAAAAGTATGAGGGATCCAAAAAACCAGATTATCCCAAAGAGCACCAGAGATCTGCAGCCACTCAACGGCAGAGTGGTTTACAGATCCTGGTGAAAACTTTTGGACCTGATGGAGACCCAATGAACTCAATGGTGGTGGGCAGTTACGAACACTCTTTATTTTGTCAATTCATAACCAAAACATTATAATATATCCTAAAAATGATATGCGAACTGATTGAATAACTCTCAATTTTTTTTAAAAAACGTTTCAAGTTTCAATAAAACTGGATCTTTCTTTCTAAAAAATTTCTCACTTTTTTGAATAAATAAAATAATTCAGTTAATTCATTTAGTAACAAACAGCAATAAACCAAAGTATCATAGGCTAGGCTCTTAATAGGACATTTCAGAGCTCAAACTATTGGTCATCTATATGAAACAATTTATGAAGTTAGAATTGTATAGTGTCAAATAAAACAGATAATCTAATCAGCCAGTTTGTAGAACAAAGAGGCTTTATACTAAAAAAAAATTCAGTGGCTTTTTAGGCAAATCAGTTACAAGAAACACTACAGCATCACTAAACTGCTTCTTGAACTTGCCTGATCGATTTTACTAAAGCACCTAACCCTTTCATAACTCAAGTGAATTGATCAAAAAGGGATTTGACGCAGCTGTATGCTGGGCAATAAGATTTGCACAGTCTGCAGAACAGTGAAAAACAAAGCAAGCGGTTGCCCATGCATACTCAAAGTGTAAAAAATTCTGTTGTTTGCCGTGATTCAAGGGCGGCGATCTGCTGCAAATCTTGGGGGGGGGGGGGGTCTTAACCAGCATGGACGATCCTGGGGTGGTCTTGGGGTGTGGAACCCCTCTCTCTCAGAATTGCCATAGTTGCAGTATGCTTGAGCAAGTGCAACACCAGGGGCGCAACCAGCCAAAAATGCTGGGGGGGGGGGGGGGGGGCTCAACTTTAGTATGAAAAAAATAATTATTTACCGCAACTGTTGCGTTTTGCAACATCAATTTTTAGGTTTTCTTGCTGTTTTAATACCGAGTTTTTTTCACATATTTTGTACAATAAATTTTACATTTTAATTTCATGAATTAAATTTCAAATTTTTTCATTTTATTATTTATAATCTTTTATTTTCTATTCGCATTTAAAATTTCTCAAAACAATCTTTCCTCGCTTAGATAATGTTTCAATTTTAGTATTTTTATACAAATTTAGTCTTAATTTCAAGGTGAAAAGATAGTTAATACTTGAATTAATTTTTTTAATCTTCAAAATAACTTGTAAAACGTTTTCAATGCTTTTAAAAATCAATGGGGCGTTTTCGCAACTTTGACGAAATATGATTTCATATGATTTTTAATAAGCCTAGTCATTCATTAAAAATAGTTATTATGAAAATAATAAAATTATTATTTTAATGTTAATGTATTATGAAATTTATAAAATTATAATTAAAAGTTGAATTTTGAAGATAAATGTTAATTTTTATATTTAGAAAAAAAATTTTAAATCGCAAATGCTTCACACTTGAAGCTTTTATTGAAGAAAATATAATTTTTAACCTCTCATAGGTTGATTATAAAATTAAAATAAAGATAGCATTCGTCGTCAATGTCGTCTTTGAAACTCACGACAGTTTGAGTGCTGTTGTAATTCACGTTAAATAATTTGCTTTGTTGTAATAAAAATAATAATAATTATTATTATTATAACTAATAAAATAATTAGAAGTCATAATTTTATCGAACTATTTGCAATTGAAATTTATTTCTGTTTTAATAAATGTGGCTTGAACCAATTTATTTATGATTTCTTACTGCACACTGTCACACTTCCCGCTCACGCTGCGTTTTCGCAACATTCGCCCCATTAAAACTTATGAAATAATTGTTTTCAATTTTACTTGAGTTGTTATTATAACCATTTAATGCAAGTCTAGATGTAAAATTCATGTTAACTTTTTTTTCGGGTAGCGGCGGTAAATGGCCTAAATAAAAACTACCAATTATAATTGATAAAGAATTTAGATAGTTTATTAATGATACAAAAGAAAAACTTCAAACTAAGTTGCATAGTATTCTTAGAGTTACGTTATCATTTTTTAAACTAAGGTAAAAAGTAAAAAAATAGGTTTGATAATTAAGTCTATAATTTTTGTTAAAATATTCAGTTTCAACTAAATTTTGATGTGTTCTCAGTTACAAAATAATTTATCGATCATATTGTGAAAATCTTTTCACCATTTCATTTACTGGAAGAAGTGCAGTAGCGGTTTTGGTAGCAGATATTCTCATACAAGCTTGGCAAACGACGAGCAGACACAGTCGTCCTAAGATGAAATTTAATAAGCAAACATTTAGAAAATGCTCTTTCTGCATCTTATGAAGTAACTGGCAAAGTCAGAGCAACATCGAGCATATAGTGCAACTTGGGCTGAAGGCTTGTGGCTCAAAAGAGTTCTTGCAGTTCAATACATGAAATAAGATCAGACTGATCCACACGTAAACTTGATGTGTTGATGTGATTTTGAGCTGTCTTTGCACAGTTTCAGCATCCTTTCCATGAAGGTTGGATAATTCTAAATGCTCGATAGTTATTTTGTCTAATTCTTTATATACTGTGTCATGGCTGAAAAAATTTACATATGAAAAGTGTAAAGATTTAAAAGTGTAGTTAAGGTCTAGTGGTGCACTATTTCTTCTCAGAATTTGTGACATGTTAGTGTTATTTTGGTGGGATCTCTATGTTCTGTGTTGATATATGAAATGTTTTGTGAGATAAAGACCCGATGGCTATCCAGAGAAATTATCATTGTCCTATGGCATATTGAAAAATTGATTACCACCTAAAAAACTCATCGATTTTCGACAAGTTGTGAGCCCCCCCCAGCCCCCCCCCCTGGTTGCGCCACTGTGCAACACTATGGAACCCTCAAATAGACTCTGTTTTTTAAGTCAATTACTTGATTTTAATTACAATTAAGGATTATATCAATAAGTTAATTTTTCTTGCTTTGATCTGGATTAACAATAATTGTGCACTTTTATACAGTAATGCCAGATTGGGTGTAATAAAGCACTGCACTAATATACAAAACTGCTCTTCCCAGGTGGACACACTGAAAAGTATGAAGGATCATAACAACCAGACGATTCAGAAGAACGCCAGAGATATGCAGCCACTCAACGGCAGAGTGGTTTACAGATCCTGGTGAGAACTTGTGGACCTAATGGAGACCTAATGAACTAAATGGTGGTGGGCAGTTACGAACTCTCATAATTTAATCCATTTAAAATTAAAACAGAATAATATATCCTATTAACGATAATCGATCCCTTTCCAAGTTTAAATAAAAATCTTTCTTAAATTATTTTTCCTTAATTAATTTTCAAAAAAACAAAAATTTAGTTTATTCACTCAGCCACAAACAGCATTAAGGCAAATAATCCTAGGCTGAGCTCATAATAGAACATAATTTTTATGTCTACAACATAAACTCCTGTTTTTTACAATAAATATGACAAAATAGGGATCTTCATTTGCAACATGAAACTGAAAACTGTGTGCCGATTCTCACTTCTGCCTGAAAAGGGTAGTTAAATTCAAATTTGAATCCTGAAGCATGAGTTGAATGTTTCTGAGTGACAAAACATAAAAAATTTAATGTCTTCACGGAGTCATGTAATTCATTAAAAATATTCAAAAAGGGAAAAAATAATTTTCTCAAAGATTCTTAATTAGGCTTTTTATTTTTATATCCGAATGACTTATATTTTCCGACGTTCTAGACAAAACTCGTCAGATATAGCGGCGAAAAGACAAAAACTTAACTTTCAATTACGTTACTTCGTAACAATGCAACTCCTAGAAGTGCCTAAACTACCGTATCTTCAGTGTCTTAATCTACCAATGATGGGCACAATCAAATAGTGATTTGGATCTGAACCGTGCTTTGGTACATTTGTGAATCGGTTTGACTTTAACGAGATTCAAATTAAACAACAACGATTCGACTTGAACTTTCTGGAATTTGATTCGATGATAAGCAAATCTCAAATTTAAAATTCAATTATTGGCTAGCTGTACTACTGCTAAACGAACATTTCCACCATGTGTTACCTTCATTATATTTACGAATATTAGTTCTTCACTTGTGGCATCTATTTTATTATTAAACGATTTGTGAATAAAAATAAATGGTTATTTAGGGTAGATTAAACTAATGTTATTTATTGCTTTTTAGATTCTCATAACATTTTAAAAATTATTTATTATGTACTTTAAATATATAGGGGAGACCGGGGCAAGATGACCTGATTAACGATTTATGTCGTTTTGTTATTTTATTTTTAAAGATAACAAACTTTTTTTTTCATGAACTGTTGGAGGATTTATTTGTTGTAATAAATATATCAACATTTATTTTTGAAAATAAATATAACTAAAGAATAATTTCATTTTTCTACAACCCTACTAAATTTTCGTCTTTCTCCAGTACTTGGGCAAGATGACAACACTAAAAAAAGTTTAAAATTTTAATTTTCTGATTATTTTACATACCTAAACAAATCATAACAATGATCTTAAATTTTGAAAATATAAAATTAAATTAGATACATTGTAATAGGATGAAAATAGGATGAAATGTAGACATCCGCAACCATCTATAATATACAGCATTAATTCTTTGCGGTAAATTTTTAATTTATAATAATTAATAAATAATTAAGCAGCACAAAAAACTCCAGTATGATAATCGTATTTATTTTTTAAAATTTCGAAAAACGAGTCAAGGTGACAAGCATATTTTCTTGCCACGACCATCTTGCCCCGAACTGCTTAGTTACAAATGTTCGTTTTTATTGCCATGTATGAAGTCAACTAATTGACAAGTTGATAAGTCTTATTATAAATAAACTAATAATAAATATATTTTTTAAACGAAATTCGTTACCTATTTCTGCAGCCGAGCTTATTTAACCCTTAAACACCAACACGGGTCGATTCGACCCATACCATTTTTCAAGCGCTCACTGTTTTTTATTTTCTGGTATTATAATGAATATCGAGAGCGAAATGGATTCAAGCGATAATGAAAATGTCAATAACAGCATTTCTGATGATAATCTAAACCATTTTTCAGATGTAAAATATCTTTTACAGTTTCGGTTTGACAGCATATGAAGGAAAAGTAACGTTCGTGACCACGTGAGTCGAAAAGACCCATGAATAGAAATAACACGAGTTGAACAGCTTGTGTACAATATTTTTTTGAATTTTTATCACAAACACAGAATAAACAGTTTATACATTCATATTTAGCGCCAGGGGTGCAACCAGCAAAAAATGCTGAGGGGGGGACTCAACTTTAGAAAATTTTAAAAATTGTTTTATCCATTTACCGCTGCTGTTACGTTTTTGCAACATCAATTATTATTTTTTTGCTGTTTTAATACAGAGTATTTTCACATATTTTGTACAAGAAATTTTAATTATATAAGTTAAATTTCAATTTGTTAAATTTTAATTTCATAAGTTAAATTTAAATTTTTAAATTTTTAATCTTTTATTTTCTGTTTAAATTTACAATTTTTCAAAAAAATCTTTTCTCGCTTAGATAATTGTTAAATTTTTTCGTTCGATTTTAGTATTTTTATAAAAAGTTAGTTTTAATTTCAGGGTAAAAAGATAGTTAATACTTAAATTGAATTTGTTGTATTCAAAATAACTTGTAAAACGTTTTCAATGCTTTTAAAAATCAATGGTGCGTTTTCGCAACTTTGACGTAATATAATTTCATATGATTTTTAATAAGTCATTCATTACAATAGTTATTATGAAAATAATAAAATTATTATTTAAATGTTAATGTATTAGGAAATTTATAAAATAAAAAGTTAAATTTTGTAGATGAATGTTGATTTTTATATTTTGAAACAAAATTCCAAACCGCAAAAGTTTCACACTTGAAGCTTTTAATGAAAGGAATATAATTTTTTAACCTCTCATAGATTGATTATAAAATAAAATAAAGATAACATTCGTCGTCAGTGTCGTCTTTGAAACAGCACGACAGTTTATGAATGTGCTGTTGTAATTCACGTTAAATAATTTACTTTGTTGTAATTAAAATTACTATTATTATTATTATAACTAATAAAATAATTAGAAGTCATAATTTTATCGAACTATTTGCAATTTAAATTTATTTCTGTTTTAATAAATGTGGTTTGAATAAATTTATTTATGATTTTTTACTGTACAGAAGTATGTCACACTTCCCGCTCATGTTGCGTTTTCGCAACACCTTGTCCCATTAAAACTTAAAAAATAATTGTTTTCAATTTTGCTTGAGTTATTATTAGAACCATATAATGCAAGTCTAAATGTAAAATTCATTTTAACTTTTTTTCTCGGGTAGCGGCGGTAAATGGGCAAAATAAAAACTACCAATTATAGTTGATAAGGAATTTAGATAGTTTATTAATGATACAGAAGAAAAAATACAAACTAAGTTGCATAGTATTCTTAGAGTTAGGTCATCAGTTTGTGATCATCTTTTCACCATTTCATTTACTGGAAGAAGTGCAGTAGCTGTTTTGGTAACAGATTTTCTCAAACAAGCTTTGCAAACGACGAGCAGATATATTCGTCCTAAGATGAATTTTAATAAACCAAAGTTTAGAAAATGCCTTTTTTGCTCTATTTCTTCTCAGAATTTGTGAGATATTAATGTTATTTTGGTAGAATCTCTATGTTCTGTGTTTATAAATGAAATATTTCGTGAGATAAAGACCCGATGACCATCCAGAGCAAATATCAATGTCCTATGGCATATTGGAAAATTCATTACCCCCCCCTCACCAAAAAAACTCATCGATTTTCGAAAAATTGTGAAACCCTTCAAATAGCCCCCCCAGCCCCCCCTTAGTTGCGCCACTGGTTAGCACAGTTGATACATAATGGATAAAAACATTTTCGACAACGTTGGATAGTTTTGTTTTGAGTGCATTTTCTGCAGCGAAAGCGACTTACTGTCTTGGCTGATAAGTTAGAAGGTAATGGGTTATTAGGAATAGGTTTTTTAATTCTCCTTCACATAGTTCTGCTCTTAGCATTTTCAAAAACTGCATTCTTCTTAATTTTTGTTGGCCAGAGGATGAACGAGTTGAACGCTGAAACTTCTATCATGTGCTGAAAAACACATTTTGGTCAACGCAGTGTTCGTTTTCTATTAGTATAGGCCATGCACATTTGATCTAAATGATCGACTCCACCCTTTGCCTTGTTGTAGGTCATGATGATTTCTGGTTTCTTGGTTTCTTAAACGTCTTCCGCAGTGTGTTCACTCGATAGTAAAACGACTTTCTTATTTTTCTTTGGTGCATAGGAAACTTAAGTAACATCTACTGTGAAACCGAATAAAGATTCGTCAGCCTGACTTTTCTTCTGTGAGTTCTAGGTGTAATTCTCGACGATTCTTTCTTATAGTTCCCACTAACCCAATACAGCAATTTCGTATTTCACGGAGCAGTTCTAAGTAAATAAATTATCTCTTACAACTGTTTGACCAGCATCTAGATTTTTTGTCAAATTCATCACAACAGACATTCCCAAGTTTTTCATTCGTTTCCCACCATTATCCTTACCCAAATATGGCTTCATTTCCAAACAGTATCCCGTTTTAGCATCACAAAGACACCAATGTTTTGAGCCATGTTTTCCATAAAAATTATTTTAACTCTTTCACATTTGCAATCCATAAGCACTCAATCCTCCAGCGCTCTTCATTACATTAACTGACTGTCTTTTTCCACGTGGATATGGCATTGAGTGCCATAGAGTACCATCTTTACCTTTATAGCTACCACAAACCCTTCCAGCAACAGAATCTATACAATCATCTAGATGCCTTTCAACATCGTTATTCACATCTTCTTCAGCGTAGAAACTTTCTTCATCATCTGAAGACGCATTGCTTGAGATCAATGAAGATGATGGCATTTCATTATTCTCATATTCATCATCAGAAATGCTGTTATTAACAATTTCATTATCGCTTGAATTCGTTTTGTTATCCATATTCATAATAATATCAGAAAATCGACTTGAAACTCAACTTTTCGAAATAAGCTAACAAAATGGCGAATCAAATATATGCTTAAAGCAGTGGCTTCCTATTTAAAGTAAAATTGAAATTTGATAATTATTTAAGCAACTATATGATAATGATAAAACAAATCACTATAACTCTGAAATTTTTATTTAATAGTGAAAATCTTCTTTAAAACAATTAATGGGTCGTTTCGACCCACGAGGACGCAAAGTTGTTTTTTTCCCTGGTGTTTAAGGGTGAAACGTGCTTAAAAGTTGTAACGTGACCACGGAAAACAATCAAAGGTTCACAACTAAAACAAAAATTGCGATTTCAGCGTTTGCATACTGTTTTTAACGAAAGGGAGGTAGGAGAGCCAGTAGTGTTCGTTTCATTCTCTTAACTAGTAAAAACTGAAAATATAAGACATTCGTCATCTTGCCCCGGTCTCTTTTTTTTCCTCACACACTAGGCGTTATGCAAACGGAAAGATTTTGAAGAAGCAGACAAATCGCAAGTACGCTCATTGGGTGTCTCCTTCAACACTCGATCTCTTGGACGAATGCAACAAGGCAAGCAAAAAGTACAGGAGAAAGCGACAGTTAACCCATAAAGAGCAGTGGAACTTGCAGCAGTCTCGAGCATCAACCGCCTTTGACAACGATCAACAAGCTCATCTCAACGAGCAACTCATTGCCCTCGAGAACTCCGACCAACGACGTGAGTAAGAAACCACGTAGAAAATAATAAACTCGATCGCAGGAGATGAAAACAAAGCCGATCCGTCAAAAGTGTGGCTGTTG
>OX030970.1:4484045-4496545 GCA_943735955.1 Piscicola geometra | reverse complement strand
ATGTATGTATGTATGTATGTATGTATGTATGTATGTATGTATGTATGTATGTATGTATGTATGTATGTATGTATGTATGTATGTATGTATGTATGTATGTATGTATGTATGTATGTGTGTATGTATGTATGTATGTATGTATGTATGTATGTATGTATGTATGTATGTATGTATGTATGTATGTATGTATGTATGTATGTATGTATGTATGTATGTATGTATGTATGTATGTATGTATGTATGTATGTATGTATGTATGTATGTATGTATGTATGTATGTATGTATGTATGTATGTATGTATGTATGTATGTATGTATGTATGTATGTATGTATGTATGTATGTATGTATGTATGTATGTATGTATGTATGTATGTATGTATGTATGTATGTATGTATGTATGTATGTATATAAAAGAAGAAGCGGCTGTGAAAAGGTGATAGAGAAAAAGCTGGTTTCGTAGCAGTGTTTGTTGTTGCGTAGAAGAATTCAGTGTTATTGTTCTGTTGTTGTTGTTGTGGTGGTGGTTTGTATAACCAGTTTGAGATTGCAAGTTATAGCTTTTTAAATAATAAAAGTCTTAATTTTTTATTTAATCATATATATAAAAAATGCCATAAAATAATAATTATTAATAATAATAATAGAAATGATAAAACATGCAATAAATACAAGTTATACAAAATGATGTTCCCGCTAAATCTTGAAAGCAACAAACTAGAGTTAAGGACTTCAGGTCGTCCTAAATTGTGAGATATCTGTTGTGATGGAGATTGCAGTTGAACTATTAATGGCCTTAAATTTAGGATTTAATTGAATTAAAATAACAAATAATTTTTTTGAGAAATTCATTTTTATTTAATAATTAATTAATTTTTTAAAAATTAAATTAAAGCTGTAAAAAAAATTTAACAATTTAAAGAAAATAAATAATAAAATGAACGAATTAAAATAGGTGATAAAACTTTAAAACAGTTAAATAAAAGTGTTTATTTACAAAGAAGCAATTTCAAAAGATACTAAAATTAATGGAAACATATTGCTTGCCATTATTGGGATGGTGTGACGCCACTGTATAAAATGTCGTAAACAACAAATAAAATAAAATAATTAAAAAAAATTTAAAAAAGAATAATAATAATAAAAAGAATAGTTATAATAATAATAATAAAATTCAATAATAAAACAAATAACAGAAAACAATGTTGAATAAATAATTTTTTGAAAGGAATTCAAGTTCTGAAGAAGTTCTAAAAACTAATCCGAATCTATAAAAAAAGAAAAACAATAAAAACTATAAAAAACAAAAAGAACCACATTTGAGAACAACAACGGAGAAAAAACAATAATAAAATGATATAAAAAATTAGCTATTAAAAACATGTTTTAAAACTGGGGAAAAAATAACAAATTTAAAACAAAGATAAAAGAACATCTAAAAAGAACAAAGAACACAACAACAAAGGAGGGTTGAGCTGTTCACAAAAGAAAGAAGTATAAACACTGATTAAGTCCATGAACCAAACCGCTACAAATGCAACCTCAAAAACATATATTTTTTTTAAATTAAATTTTAAAACAAAAAGATCTAAATCGGAAAGCTTTGAAAAACACGCAAAAAACCATTGGAAATACAACAAGAAAGCATAATAAACACACGAAAAAAATATTTTAAACACACAAAAAACATAAAAACTCATCTGAAAATAAAACTACAGACAAGGAACAATATGGAATAGTAATAATAATAAAAAACAAAATTGGTTTTTCTAGTTCCAAAGTAAAGATATCTAGAGCGGCTATCATCACAAACATTAAATCTTTCATCATCTCCATAGCAACCGACCTAAAAATTACATTGCAACCATCATAGCAACCACTCTAACAACAACCACTCTAGCAACAACACTAGCAACCACCCTACCACCATCCTAGCAACAACCACCCTAGCAACCATCCCTAACAACCACCCTAACAACAACCAGAACAGCTCCAAATACCTGGACGATAATAAAAATCCATTCTTAAGCCCTCCTTGGCAACCAGCTTAACAACCAGTTTGAAGAAACATCCAAACAAAAATAACTTTAAAGCAACAACAACAATAATAATAATAATAATGAATAGAGAAAAGATTCAGCAAGAAATAGACACTACTACAACAACAGAGCACAACAAAAAAAACAAGAAAACAACATCTAATACACATAAACACTACCATAGCAACCACTAACAGCGTCCTTATTCCGACTATTAGCATCGATACAACAACTAAAACAACAAAAACAGAAAAAAAAGAAAAAAAAACAACAACAAAAGTATCAACAACAACAACAACAAAACCAGCAATAACAATAGTAACACTATAAGTTAAAGTAATAAAAACAATCTTGAAATTAACATCAACTACAACATCAATAACAAAAACAACAATAACCACAAGAACTACAACAATAAAAACCACAAAAAAAACAACAACAACAAAAACATCAACAACAAAAACAACAACAACCACATTAAGGAAAGCGTTTTAGGTTCGTATTAGGAGATCTGTTCAACTTGATTTAGTGGAAGTGGAAGGTGGAGAGGTGGAGATACTGTTACAGCAATTCGTTTTTTTTTGAGGATTTAGTAAAAACATTTACATGGAATCATATTTGTAAGAACATTTACATTGAATTCATGTTTGTAAGAACATTTACATTTGATTTATGTTTGTAAGAACATTTACATTGAATTCATGTTTGTAAGAACATTTACATTGGATCATGTTTGTAAGAACATTTACATTGGATCATGTTTGTAAGAACATTTACATTGGATCATGTTTGTAAGAAAATTTACATTGGATCATGTTTGTAAGAACATTTACATTGGATCATTTTTTCATCAACATTTACTTGAAAACATAAACTAAAGTTCGTGAATGTAAAATTTGCGAAGCGCGTTGAAGCCAACCTGAAGGTTTGATCTCTAAGATTTATAAGTAAAAAAAGAAGATGATGTGAAATCGAAGGATCAACAGAGTGAAAACAAAACAAGAGAAAACATTTTTAGGAAAACAAAAAAAGAAACATGATCATGAAAACAAAAAAGAAAACATGTTTATCGAAACAGAAAGAACACAAATGCTTTAAAAAAAGTGTTCCATAAAACCAAATTAAAAAGTTATAAGAAAAAGGTCAAAAAAAGAACGAAAAAAAGGAAAAAGCACAAACTCAAGTTTTTCAAATAAAAAAAGAGTACGGAAAAACAGAGAATAAAAATAAATAATAATAATAATAATACCCATAAATACGATTAGAGAATCCATAAACAACAATAACAATAATTTCAAAATAGAAAGATGAATTCTACCAAATGGTTGTTCTTTTGGATGCTTTTTACTTCATCCCGAGAAGAGTGTTCAGGTGAGAATGGATGGATGGATGGATGGATGGATGGATGGATGGATGGATGGATGGATGGATGGATGGATGGATGGATGGATGGATGGATGGATGGATGGATGGATGGATGGATGGATGGATGAATAGATGGATGAGTAGATGGATGAATAGATGGATGAATAGATGGATGAATAGATGGATGAATAGAGGGATGAAAAGATGGATGAAGAGATAGATAGATAGATGTCAACACTTCCAACTAAATAATAGCAAGACACAAAATCCATTACTGGAAATGGCTTCTTTAAATATTAAACAAGCCTTCATTTTTATGAAAAAGAAAACAGAACACTAAATCCGTTTCTGGGGGCTTCAACTGGATTTTTCAGTAATTCGTTGAAATAGGAAAGCAATGAAAGAAGCAAATGGAATTTTGCATTACTGAAAAATATAGAAAAATAAAAATAATATTTTTAATTAAAGTTTTAAAATATATTTTAATTCCTAATATTACAAAATAATACCACTTAAACGAGAAAAGTATTAATCATTTTAAAGTACAGAAACTATCAAGAATTATTAATGAATAGTTGCAAGAAGTCATGTTCAAACAAAGAAAGAGAAAATTTGAAACTAACGAAAAAAAGGAAAAAATTCCGACATTAAGCCTCTTAAGACTTAAATCATAATTTTTTAACGGAATAATTTTTTAGTTCAAAAGAAAAAAAGATTTTTTTAGCAAAAAACAAAACGTAACACAAAACTCATTTCGCTAGTTTTCCATTCATTATTACATTAATAATGAAAGAATATTCCTAAAAGAACAAAAAATATTTCCAATATTTAAAAAATCTAATACATTTCTAAGTTTAAAAACGAACCTCTCATTTCCAAGGTCATTTACGGGTCAACGTAAACAAAGTAAATAAACAACTGCCATTGGAGCATTGACAAGCTGACACTGACGTCATAATGAGTAGTCTTGATGATGATGATGATGATGATGATGATGATGATGATGATGATGATGATGATGATGATGGTAGTACTAATAGCAGTGTTGGTGATGGGGATGATGAATATGATGATGGTAGTTTTGATGACTAGTTATCATTTAAAAGCCAAAACTCCACTAAACCAACACCACTCTATTGCTCTTCCACACGCACTCATGTATCTATCCCCCTTTGTTCGTTTTATCTCCCCTCTCCCTCCATCTCCCTACTCATTTTCTACCTCCCACTCACTCCCCATTTGTATCTCTCCCCCCTCCATTTCCCCTCTCAGATACCTACCCATCCACTGTTGACTTCACTGCTTCATCTCCATCCATCACCCTCCCTTGTCCCTTCTCTCCCTCCCCCAACACAGAGTGAGTCATCACCATCATCATCACCATCCTCATCAGCATCATCATCATCATCATAATCACCAGCATCATCATCATCATCACCAGCATCATCATCATCATCATCTGTCATCGACATATTTATGGGCTTTCACCGGGGTACAGTTTATCCGGGTCACTGCCGCGAAAAGTTGCCAATAACTCACGCACGCACACACACACACGCACAAACACACACATACATGCACACACACACACAAATGCCCACATACATACACAAACACATATATCAAACCTTCTGGCTCCATATTTGACGTTCCACCTATCTTGTAACTTTTCAAACTTTTGTGTGTGTTTGTGTATGTGTTTGTGAGTGTGTGTGTATGTTTTTGTTTGTGTTTTTGCATTTATGTGTATGTGTGTGTGCGTGTCTATGTGCGTGAGTACGTGTGAATTGGATGGGTTAACAAGTGCGGTCAAGCACATGTTCCGAGGGAAGTTATGAGGCATGTTGAGGCGCTTAACTAATTGGAAATATTGTATGTGTGCGTATTTGTGTTTGTGTGCGTATTTGTGTTTGTGTGCGTATGTGTGTGTGTGCGTGTTTGTGCAATGATGTGTGCGTGGGATAACAAGTTTGTATTCGTGCTCATTGGATGGGGGAAGATTTAAAAACCAATAAAGCAGTAAAGATTAAGGAATCATCCATGCGTTCAATACACACGCACACATACACACACACTCACACACACACACACACACACACACACACAAACAGACACATACACACACACACACACACACACAAAAGCTACTATTAATCAACTTCCAGCATACATCTTTCAAGCAAATAAATTTTTTCAATTAAACTTTTATCAACTCAATTTTTTCAAAGCGTCATATCATGCACCATAGCAAAGCTAACCCCATAAACTGACCATTCAACCCCTCACCCTATATTCCAAAAAATTAAGCCCCTCAAACTGACCATTCAACCCCTTTCCACCCTTAATCCTCTCAACCAACCAACCATTTCCCAAACCACCAATCCATTTTGCTTTCAAATTCATTCTTGCTTAAAGCGCCTTGTTAACCCTTTATGAATAAATCTTTCTTACCTTAGCACCCTCGTTTTGAAATGTGTTTTCCCACCTTAACACCCCCATTTAAAATGTAATTTACCACCTTAACACCCCCCATTTAAACTGTAATTTACCACCTTAACACCCCCCATTTAAACTGTAATTTACCACCTTAACACCCACCATTTAAAATGTAATTAACCACCTGAACACCCCCCATTTAAAATGTAATTTACCACCTTAACACCCCCACTTAAAATTTACTTTCCCACCTAAAACCCCCTCATTTAAAATTTACTTTCTACCTTAACCCCTCCATTTAAAATGTTTTTTCTACCTTAACACCTCTATTTTAAAATGTACTTTCCCACCTTAACACCCCTATTTTAAAATGTACTTTCCCCTTCTGCAGATACCGCTGGTTTAAAAACTCAAAAGAAATCATAAACACTGCCTCTAGAGAGATTTCCAATGCCAAATACTCCATTAAGAATGGGGGAGAGTTATGGGTGGGGAGGGTGGATGGAGGAGAAGAAGGGGATGGAGGGGATGGAGGAGGTGGAGGTGGAGGGGGTGGAGGTAGAAGAGGTGGAGTGGGGGAGGAGGATGGCGGGATGTACAATTGTGAGGTGGTGAATGAAAAAGGAAGAGTGGTATATCCCCTGGTTAATGTGTCCATTGCAGGTGAGTAGGCGGGTGGGTGGGTTGGTGGGTGGGTGGGTTGGTGGGTGGGTGGGTTGGTGGGTGGGTAGGTTGGTGTGTGGGTGTGTGGGTGGGTGGGTGGGTGGGTGGGTGGGTGGGTGGGTGGGTGGGTGGGTGGGTGGGTGGGTGGGTGGGTGGGTGGGTGGGTGGGTGGGTGGGTGGGTGGGTGGGTGGGTGGGTGGGTGGGTGGGTGTGTGGGTGGGTGGGTGGGTGGGTGGGTGGGTGGGTGTGTGGGTGGGTGGGTGAGTAGAAAAGTTGGTGGATGCGGAGTGCATAAGTTGGTGGGTAAGTAGATGGATGAATAAATGACCAAAATATGGATAAGTGGGTGGGTGTGTTATGATTGTGTAGGTAAATGGATTTTAAAGAATGGTGGTGGAATGGATGAAGGGAATATAGAAAAGTCGGTGGGTAACGGATGAAAGATGGATGGATGGATGAGTAAATATTGGATAAGAACGAAATAGATCAAAAGATTGATTAGAAAAAGCTGATAGTCTGAATTCTTGAAGGTTTCTACAAAACAAATAATTGATCTAATCAGTTAAATTTTTTGTATATTGTTTTATATATTAACTTTTTTAACTTTTTTCAAATCTAAATTTGTTTTTTTAAAAGTTAAAATGCAGAAGAACGAAATGTTTACTACGTAAGACGTCGCTTTTTAAAATAAAAACCAAAATACCAGAAAAAAAACCAAGAAACAAAAACAAGTTGTTTAGCATTCCACAAAGTAACATCTAAGCAGGCGAAAAACGACGCTGTATCCTTTCGAAAGCTGGAAAGTATGATATATCTGAAGATAAAAAGAGTCTGGTTAGGGGTGGTAGGATGGGAAAATGTAATGTACAAATTGACATTTTATGCAGAAGAAAAAAGTGGATTTTAATAGAGTAGCCAAATTTAATCGGAAAATTATTTTTTTTTGAAAAATAAATTAAACTTTTTTAGAAAAAGTAGAAAAAGAATATCAAAACGTGAGAGCAGTGTTGAAAATCATGATTTAATTAGTTGGAAGGGGGGAGTAAGAGAGCAGGTGAAAACAAAATGACAGAAGATGAAGCAAAAGTACAATCAGATGTTGATCAGATGATGTCGCTGGCGGTGTTAGTGATGATCTTGTTAGTGGTGATAATAGTAGTAATAGTAGTGGTAGTAGTAATTTTATAATAATTATTAATAAAATTTAGATTATAAAATTTAAAATACAAATAAAATGAATAATAAAAATAATAATTATTATTATTAGTTTATTAGTAGTAGTCTTGAAAAATAAAACTATAACCATCACCCTTTCCAGTTCTTCATCTTTTTCCGTCATCCACCACTCCCACCATCCATACCCCAACCCTCCACCAACCCTTTTCCATCCACTGCCACCCACCCACCTCACACCCACCCGCTCAAATCTATTGGACTACTATTAAAAAGATTGGTGAGTGGGATGGGAAGGGATGGGATGGGAAGAGATTGGATGGGATGGTAAAGGAAGAGATGGGATGGGATGGGAAAGGAAAAAAAAGAGATGGGATGGGATGGGATGGAATGGGAAGAGATGGGATGGGATGGGAAGAGATGAGATGGGATGGGAGAAGAGATGGGATGGGATGGATGAATGAGTGGGCGTGATGGATAGATGGATGGGATAAAAGAAAGTGAAATGATTAGGGGAAGAGTAAAATAAAGTTTAAAGGCGTGACAGTTGTGTAGGTGTGTGACTGATTGGAAAGAAAGATTTTAAAGTGTGTGTGTGTTCATATTTGTGTGTGTGTGTGTGTGTGTGTGTGTGTGTGTGTGTGTGTGTGTGTGTGTGTGTGTGTGTGTGTGTGTGTGTGTGTGTGTGTGTGTGTGTGTGTGTGTGTGTGTGTGTGTGTGTGTGTGTGTGTGTGTGTGTGTGTGTGTGTGTGTGTGTGTGTGTGTGTGTGTGTATGTCTGTTTTTATATTTGTGTGTGTGTGTGTGTGTCTGTGTTCATATTTTTGTGTGTGTAGAAAAAATTGGATTTATGATAAAAACTGGAAATATAAATAATGAAAGATCATAAAATAGAATAACAACTCACAGGTGATCGACCTAGGATGCTCTTGTCTTCAAAAAGAATACAAATGGACTATGAAGGTGTGTGTGTGTGTGTGTGAATTGGTATGTATGTGAGTGTGTGTATTGGTATGTGTGTGTGTGTGTGTGTGTGTGTGTGTGTGTGTGTGTGTGTGTGTGTGTGTGTGCGTGTGTGTCTTCAGATTCCACATACAACATTACTCAATCATACCAACGCTTTTCCTCTTAATCTTGCCGTCATCTCTTCTATTTCATACACTTTTCTTCCATCCATCTACCACTTCTTCTTTCCATCCATCCACACAAACCAACCACCACAAACATCCCATTTCTTACCACTCGCCTTTCTATTTCGCCCCTCCACAAACCACCCTCCATCCAAGCCATTAAGTCATTTCACTATCTTGATCTTTTCCTTACTTGATCATTATCATCATCAATATATTTTTTAATATTTATTTAAACTTTATTTGGTAAATAGTATTTATTAATTATTATTTATTAATTATTATTTATTAAATATTATTTATTTATTATTATTTATTAAATATTATTTATTTATTATTATTTTTGGATTTTCAATATTATTATATTCATATTAATTATTTGAATAATAAATACATTTGTTCTTTTTCATCATCATCCTATATTTTTCCATCCTCATTATCATTTTTTTCTTCATTTTTCATCATCATCTTCTTTTTTCCATCTTTATCATCACCTTCTTTCTCCCCCTCTTTTCTTCTTCTTCGTCCTCCGTACATAAATATCTATTTCGGTATTTCGAAATTCAAATTCATCGCTTTTTCTTGTTTATCACCTCTTTTGTCTAGTGCTTATTTTTATTTTTCATTATATGAAGTTTTTTTTATCATTATTGTTATTTATTTTTTTTCTTTATATGAAATTTATTACTATTAGTATTATACTATTTTTATTTACTTCGACTACAATTTCGCATTGCGAGTCCAACTTTTTCCGATTCATCATCTTCTTCATAATTAATACATTTCAACCCAGCTTTTTTCATTTTTAAAAAATTATTTTTTCAAAATTGTTCTCTTATTCTTAAGTCTTGAAAAATTAATGTATATTTTTTATTTAATCTTTTTCCCACCCCATCCCTTCCCATTTATCTTTGCTGCCTGCATTTTCTTTCTCAATTAATCCTTTGTAATGTGTCCCTAATCACTTCCATTTTATCTTTCTGATTAATTATTACTTTGTAAATCATTAATTACAACCAATTAGTTTCCTATCTCCAAAATAACTCTTTTTCTCCCAAACCAACTTCTCCACTCCGAATTAATTCCGTTTCTCCCAATTAATTCTCTCTTTCTCAATCATTTCCTTTTCTCCCAATTAGCTCCCCCTCCCCCAATTAATCTTCCTTCTCCCAACTATTTCCGATCTTCCCAATTAGCTCCTTCTCCCCCAATTAATCTTCTTCCTCCCAACTATTTCCGATCTTCCCAATTAATTCCGCCCAATCCTTGAGCAGGTCTCCTTGGCCTTTTGACGTTTTTATGCTTGCGAAGAAAGCATCTCTCTGAGCCGATTATCGCCCGTAATGGCTCTTTCATATCTCTTTTATGCTCTCATATCTATGCTTTTATAATGTCTATGTTTTTATAATGTCTATGTTTTTATAATTTCTATGTTTTTATAATGTCTATTTTATATTATTTCTATGTTTCTATTTTTTCTGTGTTTTATTCATGTCTATGTTTTTATATTGTCTGTGTTTTTATAGTGTTTATGTTTCGATAATGTCTATGTTTTCTATAATGTCTATGTTTCTATAGGTCTAGGCTACCAATGAGGTTTTAATTTTACGATTTTTTGAAGCTTTTTTAATTGTTCTTTTTTTGTTTTTTCTTTTTTTATTATTGCTTATGTGTTTGTAAAGGATTGGAAACATTTATGTGGTTTCATTTCTGTGATTTGCATCTTAATTATTTTAGTGTTATTTTCATCCTTATATTTACTCTAGTTGTATATAATTTTTTTCTCAATTTTTGAAAATTATTCTAGTTACATACCATCGTATTTTTTCTGGTATGCTACTTTCATATCTATGCTACTACAACATCTATGATTCTTTTATATCCATGATGCTTTTTTAGTATCTATGCTACTACCACATTGATGCTTCATTCATATTTATGCATCTTTCATATCTATGCTCTTTCATATCTATGCTCTTTCATATCTATGCTCTTTCATATCTATGCTCTTTCATATCTATGCTCTTTCATATCTATGCTCTTTCATATCTATGCTCTTTCAAATCTGTGCTACTACCACATCTATTCCATTTTCATATCTATGCTCTTTCATATCTATTATTTTTTCATGTCTATGCAATATGGCCACCTCAGCGACTTTCTCATGGCGGAAGTTCTCTTGGAAAAGGAAAAGCGAACCTAAGTTGTGAATCATTCATCACGTTTAATGGGTCGTAAAGTGAGAGTAGAGTGAGGTGTGGAGTGACACAGTGGCACTGCTAGAGAAATCGAGCATTGTAATTACTCTATATAAGGGTGTTTAAGGTGATGTGAAGGTTTAAGGTGATGTGAAGCAGTGGTGTCTAAGAAAAATTATTTCTACAAAAATGTTTTTTTTAGTTATTTGAATGATTAAAAAGCTTTAAAAATATTTTTTTTAGGATGAGAAAAATTAAATTTTAAGAGTATAAAAGCAAGAAAATCTTTTCAAATTGTTTTTTAATAACGAATGATTGCGGAATGAAGATATCCGAAAATGTTTTGTAATAAAAAACAGGATACACGTATAAAAACAAAAATAAACATAAGTTTTGAAAAAAGATAAAACAAAAAATAATAAAAATTGGAAAATAAATCAGAGATTTTTTTAGAATTGCGTCAAATACATTTTTTGGTAAAAGATTTCAAGTGCATGAAGAAAAAGCAGGAAATCCAATCATGAAAAAGAAATAAATGAGTTTTTCAAGCAGCTTATGCAATTTATTTATTCTTATATTCATCAATCTACTCATCCAATTCATCTTTCCATCCATTTATTCATCTATCCATCCATTTATTCATCTATCCATCCATTTATTCATCTATCCATCCATTTATTCATCTATCCATCCATTTATTCATCTATCCATCCATTTATTCATCTATCCCCCCCCCCTATTAATCCATTTCATCCACCTATTCATCCAATTTATCTATCCATCTAATTAATTATTAATTTAACTATTATTATTTATTTTTCTTCATAAAAAAATGCGTGGCACAACAAGAGATTTTGAGGTTCGGAGAATGAAGATGTTAATTGAATTGATGTATTTAATTAATTAAACAGAGATAAGGATAGGATTCTATTTAAGTAATTAAATTAATCTAAAACTTAAAAATGATTTTTTAAAATTTAATAATAAAATTTAAATTAATTAAATACACGACTCAATCTTAAAAATGTGTTTTAAGTCATTTATTGACTGCACTTTTAATAAATGAAAAAATTAATCGGGTGAAGGAAATTTGATTTTAATTTTCACGATTTTCAATGGGAATGTTCTAAATCAATTCAATTTCTAATAGGATTCTATAACTTTCTAAACTTTAGAATCCAAAGGGGCCATCCATAAAAGGCGCCCACACAAAAGGGGGGGGTTCAGCAAAAAGTAGACTAGGGAGGGAGGGGGTTCAGGAGAAAGTGGATATCCAGCAAAAAATATAAAAAAACAAAAAAATTGTGACGCCTTTTATGGATGGTCCTAAAGGAACTGAGTTAAAAGTGCAATCAGCTTAAACGTTAAATAAATCTTAAATTGGTGAAAAGTCGATTGGATTAAATCTTATTTAGTTTAACCTAAAAGAAATCATTGTGTAATCTACATTTATATTTGTATAATACTTTATTAAAATAATTAGTGAGAAATTTAAAT
>OX030970.1:4474045-4479045 GCA_943735955.1 Piscicola geometra | reverse complement strand
TGTATACATTTAAAGTTTATTTTAATGTTTGTAATTGATATTAACAAGTCATAACACACACACACACACACACACACACACACACACACACACACACACACACACACACACACACACACACACACACACACACACACACACACACACACACACACACACACACACACACACACACACACACACACACACACACACACACACACACACACACACACACACACACACACAAACACACAAACACACACACACACACACACACAGACACACACACACACACACACACACACACAAATAGACACATACACTCACACATACACACACACGCACACAGACACACTTACACACACGCATACAGACACACACACACACACACATAATAGAGACGTTATGATGCTGATATGAAGGTTGATGATGATGAGGATGATGGGGATGATGATGGGGATGGGGATGATGATGATGATGATGAGGAATATGATGGTGATGATGATAGGGATGAGGGTAATGATAGTAATGATGAGGTAATGAGACTTATGAGTTTATGGAGCATTAAAAGTAAATAAAAACAAAAACATAAAATATTCGGGAAACAATGAAAAACAATGAAAAACAATGTATAAATAAATCTATGTATTACTCAAAACATAGAGTAATAGCCAAAAAACAGTTGAAAATAATGTCAAAATTAATTCCAATTATTCAAACTAATTGGTGATTAACACAATTAGCACACAGATTCACACCACAATTACAAAACATAGACAATTAAATGGGCCATTTCTGGCATTTATCGCCCACAAAGAACTAATGGAGAAAAGGTCTTAAACAACACCAAAGAACAATAAATGTGGAAAAGAGGAAAGAATAAACAGAAAAAGTTCTTGAAGTACTTTTCGAATTTACTTTATGAACCTTTCCATTGTACTTTCCACACGCTTGTTCCCTTTTTATTTATTTTTCTCGTATTTTAAAACTTTTGTTTTTTGTGTAAAAGTGATACATTGTGTTTTTTGTGTGAAAAAGTTGTTTTTTATAATGCATTGTGAAGTTTATTTATTATTATTTCGTTGAATTGTATTGACTTAGTTGTAATACATTTATTGAGACATTATATAATGCTTATTTGCATTTTTACATTGTATCATTTTGCTGCATTGTTTTTAAACAACAAAAAGCACAACGAAACAACGACGACTAGAAACATAGGAATTTGTGAGGTCCGGATTGAAGTGATGGAATCATGAAAAGCAGATAAATACTTGTTTATGTGTTCTATATGTGTTCTATATGTGGCGTTTAATCCTACACATAAATAAGTTTCCATCAAAACAAAAAAATAAAAGTTTTTTTGTTTGCTGACGTCATTAGTATAAGATCGAAATCAGAATTTAAATTTTTTTTTTTTTTTGGTTTAAATAAATTTTTTGTTATTGTGACAAAGTGTCTCATGACCTAATAAAAACTGTGATAATCTGGGAGAAAAAAAGAAAAATAAAGAATAATAATAATAATAAATTATAAATAATAATTATAAATTATAAATCATAATAAAAAATTATAAATCATAATAAAAAATTATAAATAATAATAATAAACAATACTATTCATTATAATAAGTTGTTTAAAAATTAAATTCTAAAATTTATAGAAAAGGGTGGTTATAATTTGTTAATAATGGAAGAGCGTTATCAAGCATTTCCAAAAGTAAAAAAGATGTTTTGAAAAAGTGGTTAGATGATTTGAATAATGGATAAGGGTAATAATAACAATAATAATGATGATTTAATAATAAGAAGAAAGGAAGGAAAGAAGGAAGGAAGGAAGGGAAGAAGGAAGGAAGGAAGGGAAGAAGGAAGGAAGGAAGGAAGGAAGGAAGGAGGAAAAGAAGAGTTAATGCCTTACTCGATTCAGTAAAAAAGATAGACACGGAAAACTTTTACACGAAAGAGTTTAAAAGGTTTAAAATTAAATATAGAATAATTTCAAAAAGTGAAAGTAGTGGAGTTGATTGCTGGCTTGTTTTGACGGCTTTCATGGCTGATTGCTGTTTGCAAGTCAGGGTTTGCATTAAAAACAAAACTAGAATAATGGTCAAATAGATTTTTTTAAAGTATAGAAAAAATAGATTAAAAAAACAAATATAGAAAAATAGATTTAAAACAACAGATATTTAAAAATAGATTTAAAAAAACAGATATAGTAATAGTTTAAAAAAACAGATATAGAGAAATAGATTTTACAAAACCGTTTAATTGACAATTATTTATGAAAAACGAATAAAAATCATTGTTATAATAAAAATAATAGAGAAAAGCGAGACTTGTGTAGAGTTTATGAACTGAAAACTCGAGGAAATTGAACTAAGAGTTCATTTGAAAAACGAAACAATTCAAAAACTTCTTGAAATATTTTAACAAATGAAAATAATTTTCTCATATTGAAAAGATGCTTTTTAAGTCTTTTGCATGCGAAAAATAATTTGTAAATGATTTAATAACTTTGAAATAAATCACAAATTGTTGCTTTCAAACGAAAACACAAAACAAAGAAGTTAAAAGTGTGATGAATCATGTTTAAAAATAATTTTATTTCTTACAAATCATTTTGAGATTTCATTTAGTAATTTGAGACTTTTGCTTCAATGATCAATTGAAAATTGTTAAAATATTTAAAGCATAATAATTCATCAAATTTCACACACAAAATTTAATTTAGCTAAAAAAACATGAATTATGCAAAAAATGTGAAAAAGAAAGAATATTAAAGAAAAGAAGAATAAAAAAAGAAACAGAAATGAAAATTTTAACAATTCAATTTAGACTTTGGTACGCGTCTTGATTTTTAAAAAAATCTTCAATTTTGTATTACTACTACTACTACTACTACTACTACTACTACTACTACTACTACTACTACTACTACTACTACTACTACTACTACTACTACTACTACTACTACTACTACTACTACTACTACTACTACTACTACTACTACTACTACTACTACTACTACTACTACTACTACTACTACTACTACTACTACTACTACTACTACTACTACTACTACTACTACTACTACTACTACTACTACTACTACTACTACTACTACTACTACTACTACTACTACTACTACTACTACTACTACTACTACTACTACTACTACTACTACTACTACTACTACTACTACTACTACTACTACTACTACTACTACTACTACTACTACTACTACTACTACTACTACTACTACAACTACTACTACTACTACTACTACTACTACTACTACTACTACTACTACTACTACTACTACTACTACTACTACTACTACTACTACTACTACTACTACTACTACTACTACTACTACTACTACTACTACTACTACTACTACTACTACTACTACTACTACTACTACTACTACTACTACTACTACTACTACTACTACTACTACTACTACTACTACTACTACTACTACTACTACTACTACTACTACTACTACTACTACTACTACTACTACTACTACTACTACTACTACTACTACTACTACTACTACTACTACTACTACTACTACTACTACAACTACTACTACTACTACTACTACTCATAATACTACTACTACTACTACTACTACTACTACTAATGATACTACTACTACTACTACTACTACTACTACTACTACTACTACTACTACTACTACTACTACTACTACTATTATTATTATTATTATTATTATCATAACCATCAAATGTGGAACTTGCGGTGCAGAATTGATGTCTTAAAACAGCTGCGAAAGCTTCATCATCGAAATGATAACAACGATTTGAATAATGATAATGAACTTTTATTTTTATTTTTTTTATAAATTTAATATTCTTATTTTTTATTGATTTATTTATCATACAAATTCAAATTTATTCAAATTACTAAAACTTTCTAATAAATTGATTTTTATTCTAGTCACATTACCATATGAGAAATATATAAAAATACACATGTCGAAAACTATAAAAAAAACATTTTTAGAAAATTATAATCAAAATAAATAAAAACAATAGTATTTAATAAAACGCTAAATGAAAATATATTTTTTAAAATTAGTCAAATATTGAAAACAAATTTAAAAAACACAATTAGTTTAATTGAAAAAGAAAAAGAGACGGATCTGAAATGTGTTTTCCTAGATTTTAGGCAAGCTTTCAGTTTCTACGAACCTTCTGTGTTTGTCTTTGCGATCAATTGTTGAAGGGTTTTATTTGTTGTTGTGTTGTTGTAATGTTGAAGGGTTGTGTTGTTGATTTGTTGTGTTGTTCTAATGTTGAAGGGTTGTGTTGTTGTAATGTTGAAAGGTTTTATTTGTTGTTGTGTTGTTGTAATGTTGAAGGGTTTTATTTGTTGTTGTGTTGTTGTAATGTTGAAGGGTTCTATTTGTTGTTGTGTTGTTGTAATGTTGAAGGGTTGTGTTGTTGTAATGTTGAAGGGTTTTATTTGTTGTTGTCAACAAATATTTTGAATTGAAAAGAGGATTGTGATCAGTAAAGCAGAATAAATATATTCATCTATCTATCCATCCGCCCACCCATTCATTCATCCATCCATCCATCTTCTTCTCACCCACTTTCTCATCCAATTATCATCCACCCATCCATCTTTTATTTACTCTTCTCTCTCTCAACATCTCATTTTTCCACCTAACGTCTAGCTTGTTGTTCCAAAAAAGTCTCATGACATTAGCAGAATTTGAAACCAGGCCCTCAGCTTCCAAATTAGAATCTCAAGAACACTACAAAAGCTTCAGTGATTGTCATGTACTATCACTAAGTTATCTCTTAATTACTTTATTTCAGTGTTTATTGTTAATTTTTTAGGACTATAAAATACTTTTAAAGGCAAAAAAATGTAAATAATATTTTAAATTACATGAATTAAATTTACTTAAAACGCAACAAAGAATATGTAAAAAATATGTTTAAAAAATATTTTTACAACGAAAAAAAAGATTAAAATGCCAGA
>OX030970.1:4444045-4469045 GCA_943735955.1 Piscicola geometra | reverse complement strand
ACCATTCATTAATGAATCCAACAACTCTTATAGTGGAAAAGGCTTCTATTCTGGTTGGCTAATGATTGTATCCTTCATCTCTAATGTCCAAACATGAATTATTTATACAACATCATAATCATTATCATCAATATTACCGTCATTATCATCATAATCATCATTCTTATCATCATCATAAACATCATAATCATCAGCACCATCATCATCATCAATACCTTTATCCTATTTTTCTTTTTTTTCTTTTTCATCATTTATTCAACATAAAAATATATAAAAAGATAAAAAATATATCTACAAAAATGTTACTTCTAATACTACTATTACTTCTGGTAATGGCGCGTATAATTGAAAAAAAGAAACGAAATGCACTTTTTCTTGTCTAATAATTTGGAAATTATTATTTTTTTCTATATGAAAACACAAAAACGCTTCAAATGTAAACAAAAACTATTTTTTATTGTTACTTTATTATTATTATTATTTTTATTATTACTGTTATTAATATTATCGTTATAAGTTTTAATTTTTCATAGAAAAATCAACTATTTAGACAAGTTTTGTGATGATGTTGATAATGATAATTGTGTTGTTGTTGATAATGATGATTGTATTGGTGTTGATAATGCTGATTTTGATGGTGTTGATAATGATAATGATGCGAAAAAAGTTTGAATTTAGAGTTTCTAAAAAAGATTACAGCCATGTATTGAAAATATACCTTGGTATATTTGTGGTAATGTATTTTTTTAAAATTGAATTAAAAAAATTACTTTTAAATAAATTAAATTAAAAATAATGTACTTTTAAATAAATGTAACTTTAAAAATGTAAATAAATTTACATTAAAAAATGAAATTTAAAATAAATGTATTTTTAAATAAATTAGAATAAAACTAAAAGAAAATTAAAATACCTATACATTAAAATAAATTTAAATTTTCATAAGATTGCATGTTTTGTAACTCTTTCATTCAAGTTAGCACGTTATCCATATTTCCTGTTGTTTTTTAAGATGAAAAACACTTTAAAATATTTCATTCCCATTTATTTCGTGATTTTAAAAAATTATTTATTATTTTTAAAATTTTATATATTCTTATTTATTTTAAAACTGTATCTATTTTAAAGTATAAAATAATAATAAAAAGTTTAAAAAGTGTATATAAAAAAATATAACAGACATCTATTTTAAAGTCTTATTTGCTTAGCTTTGCAATTTCTTCGCTTCTCTTTGATCACGTGGAAGTGAAAATTGCGCTATACAAATAAAATAATCATAACGATGATCATAATAATAATAAAAGATGGTAAAAACAAAATATTCATATTACAAATTCATATTTAAAAGGAAAAGCTAGGTTTTAGTAACCATAATAATAATAATAATAGTGTTATTTTTCCCATTATTCAAACTTCAAAGCGGTTTTTGTTCAACTTCTAGAAAACTAAATATGAAATAGGTTATTTTAAATTATAAAAAATATTAAACACAAGAACACAAATACTTGTGTATTTTTAAACTAATGAAAACCATTGTCTTTTAATAAATATTTTTCAGAAAATTAATTTAATATTTAACTAAAAGTTACTGAAGTGCAAAAAAGTGTTTGTTTACTTAGATGATGTGAACGGATAAATAATAAATGAAAAATATAATCAACTTCTTCTAATTATTTTTGAATTTAAATTTATTTATTTATTTGTTATATATTTTTAAAATAATTTTTTTGCACTCATTCAACCTTGGACGTCAGCAATCATCGAGCCATCCATCACTCCTGCAGTCGTTTTAAAAAAGTTGTTATCTTGGAAAATATCCATCAATCTGTAATTTATCCCATCATCCATTCATTCATCCTTCCAGCCATCCAGCCATCCAACCATCCATCCATCCATCCATCCATCCATTCATCCATCCATCCATCCATCCGTCCCTCCATCCATCCATCCCTCCATCCATCCATCCATCCATCCCTCCATCCATCCATCCATCCATACATCCATCTATTCATGCATCCATCTATTTCTCGATCTGAATGCCTATCCATCCATCCATCCATCTATGCATCCTTCATTTAGTATAATTTTTGCATTTGTTTTTGGCTAATTAATATTCATTAGGGATATTATTTATTCTGGGAGTTCTACTTTTTCCATCAACAATCCCGCTCTTTTCCGCTTCCATTTCCAATTTCTTTTCACATTTTATTCTTCATCGTTGTTACCACAGTGAATCATCCTCACCACAACAACTACCACCACGGTTCCCCCCAACACCACCACTACTATGGTTCCATCCACAACCACTACCCTTACCATTACCACAACTACCACCACCACTACCATCACAACCACTAACACTACCACCACCACAACCACCACCACCACCACCACCACTACCACAACCACCACCACCACCACCACTACCACAACCATTACCACCACTACCACTATCACTACCCCCACCACCACTACCACGATTTCCATCCACAACCAATATCACTAACATCTTCATCTTTCTTACGAAAGCACTGCAGTATTGAACTTCTTTTCTACCTCTAAAAGGAACACAACCACTAAAACCCTTGCGTCTTCTTGAACCATCAGAATAAAAACTAAATTTTTACATAAACCACCCCATACCCACAACCGATTGACCCTTATTCGTCCTATTTCCACCCCCATTCCACCGACATTCCATCTCATCACACTCTTATTCCAACCCAATCCCATGACAATCTAACCTCTGTTCAACCCCCTGAACCACTCCCGAATTCCACCTCTATCCCAAACCATTCCACCCACCCCCATCCCAAATCATCCCATCCACCCCCATCCCAAAACATCCCATCCACCCCCATCCCAAATCATCCCATCCACCCTCATCCCAAATCATCCCATCCACCCCCATCCCAAATCATCCCATCCACCCCCATCCCAAATCATCCCATCCACCCCCATCCCAAATCATCCTATCCACCCCCATCCCAAATCATCCCATCCACCCCCATCCCAAATCATCCCATCCACCCCCATCCCAAATCATCCCATCCACCCCCATCCCAAATCATCCCATCCACCCCCATCCCAAATCATCCCATCCACCCCCATCCCAAATCATCCCATCCACCCCCATCCCAAATCATCCTATCCACCCCCATCCCAAATCATACTATCCACCCCTATCCCAAATCATCCTATCCACCCCCATCCCAAACCATCCTATCCACCCCCATCCCAAATCATCCTCTCCACCCCCATCCCAAATCATCCTATCCACCCCCATCCCAAATCATCCCATCCACCCCCATCCCAAATCATCCCATCCACCCCCATCCCAAATCATCCCATCCACCCCCATCCCAAATCATCCTATCCACCTCCATCCCAAATCATCCTATCCACCCCCATCCCAAATCATCCCATCCACCCCCATCCCAAATCATCCCATCCACCCCCATCCCAAATCATCCCATCCACCCCCATCCCAAATCATCCTATCCACCCCCATCCCAAATCATCCTATCCACCCCCATCCCAAATCATCCTATCCACCCCCATCCCAAATCATCCCATCCACCCCCATCCCAAATCATCCCATCCACCCCCATCCCAAATCATCCCATCCACCCCCATCCCAAATCATCCTATCCACCCCCATCCCAAATCATCCAATCCACCCCCATCCCAAATCATCCCATCCACCCCCATCCCAAATCATCCCATCCATCCCCATCCCAAATCATCCCATCCACCCCCATCCCAAATCATCCTATCCACCCCCATCCCAAATCATCCTATCCACCCCCATCCCAAATCATCCCATCCACCCCCATCCCAAATCATCCCATCCACCCCCATCCCAAATCATCCTATCCACCCCCATCCCAAATCATCCTATCCACCCCCATCCCAAATCATCCTATCCACCCCCATCCCAAATCATCCTATCCACCCCCATCCCAAATCATCCTATCCACCCCCATCCCAAATCATCCCATCCACCCCCATCCCAAATCATCCCATCCACCCCCATCCCAAATCATCCTATCCACCCCCATCCCAAATCATCCTATCTACCCCCATCCCAAATCATCCTATCCACCCCCATCCCAAATCATCCTATCCACCCCCATCCCAAATCATCCTATCCACCCCCATCCCAAATCATCCTATCCACCCCCATCCCAAATCATCCCATCCACCCCCATCCCAAATCATCCCATCCACCCCCATCCCAAATCATCCCATCCACCCCCATCCCAAATCATCCTATCCACCACCATCCCAAATCATCCTATCCACCCCCATCCCAAATCATCCTATCCACCCCCATCCCAAATCATCCCATCCACCCCCATCCCAAATCATCCTATCCACCCCCATCCCAAATCATCCTATCCACCCCCATCCCAAATCATCCTATCCACCCCCATCCCAAATAATCCCATCCACCCCCATCCCAAATCATCCCATCCACCCCCATCCCAAATCATCCTATCCACCCCCATCCCAAATCATCCTATCCACCCCCATCCCAAATCATCCCATCCACCCCCATCCCAAATCATCCCATCCACCCCCATCCCAAATCATCCCATCCACCCCCATCCCAAATCATCCTATCCACCCCCATCCCAAATCATCCTATCCACCCCCATCCCAAATCATCCCATCCACCCCCATCCCAAATCATCCTATCCACCACCATCCCAAATCATCCTATCCACCCCCATCCCAAATCATCCTATCCACCCCCATCCCAAATCATTCCATCCACCCCCATCCCAAATCATCCTATCCACCCCCATCCCAAATCATCCTATCCACCCCCATCCCAAATCATCCTATCCACCCCCATCCCAAATAATCCCATCCACCCCCATCCCAAATCATCCCATCCACCCCCATCCCAAACCATCCTATCCACCCCATCCCAAATCATCCTATCCACCCCCATCCTAAATCATCCAATCCACCCCCATCCCAAATCATCCCATCCACCCCCATCCCAAATCATCCCATCCACCCCCATCCCAAATCATCCTATCCACCCCCATCCCAAATCATCCTATCCACCCCCATCCCAAATCATCCTATCCACCCCCATCCCAAATCATCCTATCCACCCCCATCCCAAATCATCCTATCCACCCCCATCCCAAATCATCCCATCCACCCCCATCCCAAATCATCCCATCCACCCCCATCCCAAATCATCCCATCCACCCCCATCCCAAATCATCCTATCCACCCCCATCCCAAATCATCCTATCCACCCCCATCCCAAATCATCCTATCCACCCCCATCCCAAATCATCCTATCCACCCCCATCCCAAATCATCCTATCCACCCCCATCCCAAATCATCCTATCCACCCCCATCCCGTATCATCCCATCCACCCCCATCCCAAATCATCCTATCCACCCCCATCCCAAATCATCCTATCCACCCCCATCCCAAATCATCCTATCCACCCCCATCCCAAATCATCCTATCCACCCCCATCCCAAATCATCCCATCCACCCCCATCCCAAATCATCCTATCCACCCCCATCCCAAATCATCCTATCCACCCCCATCCCAAATCATCGCATCTCGCCCAGGAGGTCTCCACTTCTCCTACATCACAGAGAGTGACAGTCTGGACAGTGGTCTCTACGCGTGCATCCTCAAAAACCAGCTAATGGCAGCCCACGTTCAAGGGGATTTCCAGAAAATTATTCCCGCCCCCAATCCCCTCTTTGCCCCCCATCCCCTCTCCAACCCCCTCTCTCGTCTCCCCTTCCAGTCTTCCATCTACCCTCATCCGTCTATGCAGTACAACTCTAAACTTCCACCAAACTCACCCCAAAACTCACTTCTAAACTCACCCTACTTCGGTGGAAATGGACCTGTTCCATACGAACATGGTTAGAGTACTTTAAGAAAACTTATTTATTTATTTTTAAAGTTTAGACACACCGCTAAATAAATTCCCGTTTTTAATACGCTTTAAAATATGACGAGATGAAGTCTTCAAGAACCACATTAAACTGTAAAGCTGTCAGTTTAACCCTGCCATATCTCATAAAGATTCCTCCGCTACTACTACTACTACTACTACTACTACTACTACTACTACTACTACCACTACTACTACTACTACTGCTACTACTATTACTACTACTACTACTGCTACTACTACTACTAATACTACTACTACTACTACTACTACCACTACTACTACTACTACTACTACTACTACTACTCCTACTACTACTACCACTACTACTACTACTACTACTACTACTACTACTACTACTACTACTACTACTACTACTACTACTACTACTACTACTACTACTACTACTACTACTACTACTACTACTACTACTACTACTACTACTACTACTACTACTACTACTACTACTACTACTACTACTACTACTACTACTACTACTACTACTACTACTACTACTACTACTACTACTACTACTACTACTACTACTACTACTACTACTACTACTACTACTACTACTACTACTACTACTACTACTACTACTACTACTTCTACTACAATTAATTTTTGAAGAGTCTAAACTCTTAGGATCATTTAATATGATTTTATTTTAACCTTTTTGCGCAGTTAAACTCTCATTTAAAATACAAAAGGTTTGAACAGCTTTTCAAGTCGAAAAAAGTGGTTTCTTTTCACGAATTGAAAAAAACAAAAACAAAAAAATTTATATAGCAATTCTAAAACCCATTGCCACTTCTAATGGTTTTTTTGTGCAAAATACATAATTTAATTTTTTCATTAAAAAAAGATAAAGTATAAAATTTAAATTTTTAAACACTTTATTTGATTAACACCCGCGTAAGTAACTTCTAAGAAGTGTTAGCGTGAAACTTTTTGTTGATTAAATGCGCTTTGCATTTTTCATGATTTAAAACAAAACTTTTGATTTGTGTTTTCTTTGAAAAATAAAAAGTTCAAAAAATACTATTGTAAAACACTTTCAATAAGTTTTACTTTTTACCTGGCTGGTTTTTTCTTATTGACTTTCCATTCCACCCTTTCTTTCCTCCATTAAAACCATATTATCTTCAACCATTCACCATCCATTCACCATCTTTTCTCCCATCCATTCACCTTTCCCCAGTCCCAGTTTATTTACCATCCATTCACCATCCATTCACCATCCATTCACCTTTTCCCAGTCCAAGTTTATTTACCATCCATTCACACCTTAAACCCAACTCACCCACTCGCTCGACCCTTCTACAGACCCAGGCTGCACACCCCCACGCTTACAATGGTCCAGTCCACCGAAGGATGTCGCCATGGTGGGAGGCACCAAGGAGATCAAATGTATCTTTGAAGCTAGGTAGGTGAAGGGGGTTGGTAAGGGGGGTGAGGGTGGGTGGGGTGAAATTGATGGATGGAAGGGGGGGGGGAATTAGTGAGTGGGGGAAGAAGAGGTTTTGGTGTGTGGGTGAGTGGGGAAGGAAAATTTTATGGGTGGGTGGTAGGGGAGATGGGATGAGTGGAACGGAGGGTTGGCTCCAGTGGGTTTCATGCATGTAAAGGGCCCTGTTCTGTGGCCCTTTTTGATATTCAATTGATCTTTCGGGAAGTTTACTATTAAAACGAAGTCTCTCTCATTCAGAGGCATCAAAAATAATTCATTGTATGCTAAAAGTTTACATTGTGAGGTAGCTCAGAGTGCTCTTAAACTAATTGCCTTAACGCCCCTTGGACTTTATTCGTATTGGATTGTGCATTTTTGCACGCGTTTCACTTTAAAACAATTTTTATACTTAAAATAATGTTAATATTTCAATCTGAAGATTTAAAAAATGAAATATTTGAAAAAAAGTAAAGACTTAAAAATTAAAGTTCTGCTATAAAAATATTTTTCTGAAACGGTAAATGGGTATAAATATTAAAGAACGAAACTGAAGTGCAAAAAGGTTAAAAACTAGTTTGAAATGTTCATTTCTCAAATCATTTATTAAACATTAAAAGAACTCTAAAAATTTAAAATAATTTTTTATAAACTATAATTGGTGTTTATATATCTAAACTTTTTGATCTCTAAAAAACTTTTTTATATATTAAAGGTTTTATTTTTTTGTCAAAAGTCAATAGATTTTCCAAGAAAAACTTTTTTTCTCAAAAAGACAATTGAAAACCGATTAGGCAATTAAAACCCCAAAAAAATTTTGACTTTCGTAAAAAAATGTTCCCAGTCTTTTGTTTTTCTATTCTTTTAAAATGTAAAAAGACTTTAAAATAAATTTTAAATAAATAAAATCTCAAAATTTTTAAATGCTGAAATACCACTGTTTCAAATTAAATTTAAAACCAAATATGTTGAAGATTAAAATAAATTGTTCAATTGTGAAACTGTGATTTTGCAACGATAAAAATTCTTCTCACTTCCCCCTTTCGTTCGATCAATCTTTTTGAACCATTTAAATACTTGTATCTCATCCCCTCGAATCCCTCTATCCATTCATCCATTCATCCATCCATCCATTCAACTATCCATCCATCCATTCATCCATCCATCCATCCATCCATCCATCCATCCATCCATTCATCCATCCATCCATCCATCCATCCATCCATCCATCCATCCATCCATCCATCCATCCATCCATCCATCCATCCATCCATCCATTCAACTATCCATCCATCCATCCATCCATCCATCCATCCATTCATCCATCCATCCATCCATCCATTCATCTATCCATCCATATATATATACATCCATCCATCCATCATCTTATTTCTTATCCACTCTCTTTCACCCATGCATCCATCCATCTATCCATGCATCCATCCATTCAACCATCCATCTTATTTCTTATCCACTCCCTTCCATTCATCCATCCATCCATCCAAACATTCAACTATCCATCCATCCATCCATCCATCCATCCATCCATCCATCCATCCATCCATCCATCCATCCATCCATTCATCTATCCATCCATATATATATACATCCATCCATCCATCATCTTATTTCTTATCCACTCTCTTTCACCCATGCATCCATCCATCTATCCATGCATCCATCCATTCAACCATCCATCTTATTTCTTATCCACTCTCTTCCAATCATCCATCCATTCATCCATCCATCCATCCATCCATTCAACCATCCATCCATCCATCCATTCAACCATCCATCCATCCATCCATCCATCCATCCATCCATCCATCCATCCAGACCGGAAGCAGACGTATCTTGGTCACGTGTGAATGGGATTTTAAACTCGTCAAGGATAACTTATCCACAAATGGGATACGGTAGCGAGATGAGGATAGAGGGCGTGGAGGAGGTGGATGCAGGCGCCTATGAGTGCGTCGCTTCGAACCCGTGTGGAGTTTCCGAAAGTCACGTGATTGAGCTGGTGGTGGAAGGTGGGTGGTGAGGGGGGTGGGAGGGAGGGTTGATGGGTGGGGGGTGGTTGAGGGAGGGTGGTGGTTGTGGCGGGTTGGAGAGAGGGTGGTTATGGGAGGTGGTTGTGATGGTGGTGGTGGTGATGGTGATGGTGGTGGTATTGGTGATGATGATGGTGATGGTGGTGGTAGTGGTGATAGTGGAAAGTTGGTGGTAGGTGAGAGAGGGTTGATGAATGAGTGGTGGTGGTGGTGAAAGACAGGTAGTGGGTGTTTGGGTTGGTTTGTTGGAATCAAAAAAATATTTTTAAAAACCTAAAAGCGGAAATATTGAAAAACTGTGAAAAAATGATTTAAATTCTCCGAATGAAAAGATCGCATATCCACACAAGATATCCCGTAAAAACAGTTGTCTTGGTACCAAAAACATGATGTTAATTTAATAATTTTTTTATTATTTACAAATTATTTTTTCGTTTTAGATATCTTTTCAAACATTGCTTTTATTACGATACTAATTCATTTCCTGGAAAACTGTTGTTTTTCGAATAAATCAAAGTAGTGCCTGTGAATTTTATTCCTTTTTGAATGTTTCATTTCATTTTCGTGGAAGAACTAGACGTATTTATTCATTTTTTGATTTTTATATTTGAAATAAAAATATTTATAGATCATAAAACACGAAAAATTGGAATATATTAAAAAAAGATTTAGAAAAACATGAAAATAAAATAAAAACACAATTAAAAATTATTTTTTTAAATTAAATAATTTTTTTAATTAAATTTTTTTTTAAAATTAAATTATTTTTTAAAATTAAATTATTTTTTAAAATTAAATTATTTTTTGAAATTAAACTATTTTTTAAAATTAAATTATTTTTTAAAATTAAATTATTTTTTAAAATTAAATTATTTTAAGAATTAAATTATTTTTTTCAAATTAAATTATTTTTTTAATTAAATTATTTTTAAAATTAAATTATTTTTTACAATTAAATTATTATTCAATATTAAATTAATATTTAAAATTAAATTAAAATTTAAAATTAAATTAAAATTTAAAATTAAATTAAAATTTAAAATTAAATTAATATTTAAAATTAAATTAATATTTAAAAATAAATTAATATTTAAAATTAAATTAATATTTAAAATTAAATAAATATTTAAAATTAAATAAATATTTAAAATTAAATAAATATTTAAAATTAAGTTAATATTTAAAATTAAATTAATGTTCAAAATTAAATTAATATTTAAAATTAAATTAATATTTAAAATTAAATTAATATTTAAAATTAAATTAATATTTAAAATTAAATTAATATTTAAAATTAAATTAATATTTAAAATTAAATTAATATTTAAAATTAAATTAATATTTAAAATTAAATTAATATTTAAAATTAAATTAATATTTAAAATTAAATTACTATTTAAAATTAAATTAATATTTAAAATTAAATTAATATTTAAAATTAAATTAATATTTAAAATTAAATTATTATTTAAAATTAAATTAATTTTTAACATTAAATTAATTTTAAAATTAAATTTATTTTTAAAATTAAATTAATATTTAAAATTAAATTAATATTTAAAATTAAATTAATATTTAAAATTAAATTAATATTTAAAATTAAATTAATATTTAAAATTAAATTAATATTTAAAATTAAATTAATA
This sequence comes from Piscicola geometra, assembly GCA_943735955.1. Classification (NCBI taxonomy): domain Eukaryota; kingdom Metazoa; phylum Annelida; class Clitellata; order Hirudinida; family Piscicolidae; genus Piscicola; species Piscicola geometra. Next base: position 4,457,954 of record OX030970.1, on the reverse strand, counting down.
TTTAAAATTAAATTAATATTTAAAATTAAATTAATATTTAAAATTAAATTAATATTTAAAATTGAACTAATCTTTAAAATTAAATTAATATTTAAAATTAAATTAATATTCAAAATTACATTGAAATTTTTAAAATTATAGTAATTCTAAAAGTCAAATTAATATTTTAAAATTAAATTAACATCCTTAATCTTTGGTAGCACCTCCATGTTGGCATGGTGACGGTCAGCTGGAAAGTTTGATAGAAGCTGACGATGGCGACAACGTGACGATCGTTTCCAAGGCTTCTGGCAATCCCCGACCGGACATAGTGTGGTTGCTCAACGGCGAAGAGGCGTCGAGTTAGTGTCTTTGGTTTTTTATGCAAAGAAGTGGTTTTAAATTCAAATGACTTTTTTAATTTGTTTTTTTAATTGCTTTGTTTTGTTTCATTTGTTTGTTTTATTTACTTTGTTTTTTTTACAATTGACATTTCTCAGTCTATACATCCGTCCATTCATCTATTTACTATCCATTTATCTATTTATCTATCCATCCATCCATGCATCCATCCATCCATCCATCAATCCATCCATCCATCCATTCATCCATTAGATACACCTCGTATGTGGATAGGAGATGGAGTGCTGAGGATAATGGAAGTGGTTGTGGCCGATAGTTGTATCATTCAAGTGAGATATCCATTTTTTGTTTAACAGTTAGGAATATTTTTTTCTTTTTTGACCTTTAAATTACTCTAATTACTGTCGTATTTATCCATCCCCGTATTAACCACAACTACTACTACAAAAACCACAGTAACTATCATCAAAACCACCACAAAAAAACCGCCAAAACAACAACAAAAAACAATCTCTACCTCAACAACAATCCAAAGAAAAAAAATCAAAAATCCAAACAACTACAACCACAGCCATCCCATAAAAACTTTTCTAACAAAAACACAAAAATCTCAACAACAAAAACAACAACAATAAAATTAACATCCCAACCACAACCACAACAACAACATTCCCAGCAACACCAACATTCCCAACAATAACAACAACAACTAAATTAAAATCCAAACTACAACCCCAACAAAAGCGTTCACAACAACAACAACAGCAACATCCACAACCAGATCAGAGCGACTAATCGCCACGCAACAATTATTCGGAATGTCGTCTTGGACATTAGAGGTTTGATGTAGTGATGATGTGCCTCTTGTTGATAAAGTCGTCGTTGTAGTTTTGTTGTTGCTGCTGCTTTTATTGTTTTTTTGCTGTTTTTTTTAATGTCATTTTTCTTTTTTTGCTGGTTTTCTTTTTTTAAACTTTTTGTTGTTGTTTGTTTTTGTTGTATTTGTTTTTTTCTAAAAAATTTGTTTTCTATTTGAATACAAATTTTCATCCTTTAGACATTTTCATTTGAAATCAAAACGAAATCAACAACCACAACAACAACAACAACAACAACAACAACACTGCAACAAAACCACAATAAAAACTATAACCATTATTAATTTAATTTTTAACTAATAATTTTGAATTTTTTTATTATTTTATTTTTATGCAAAGTCAAATGTTTTCTTATTAATATATTAAAACTCTTTGTTTTATGATTTACAATTTTTTATTAAAAAAATATTTTTTACATTATTATTATATTTAAATAGAAATATTAAAAAATATATATAACCAAAAAAAAAACAGCAACAACTCCAATAACCACAACAGCATCGGCACCAAACCTTCTCCTCCCCCTCCCTGCGTACTCCTCCACCACCCTCCACCACACCACCCACCTATCCTGCCTCGCTACGGGCCACCCCCCGCCCACCATCACATGGGATAAACTCATTCATGCAAGAGGCGGTGGGGATAAGTCAGAAGTGGAGAGAAAAGTTTTAAACTCGTCGCCAGATGGCACGTTAACAATTTATGTGAGTTTTTGTATAGAATGTGGAATGAATATCAAGAAACATGTTCGTTCTGAATATAAATCTATTAAACAAAACTTTAATTTTTAAATGAAAAGAAAATAAATATTTTAAATGAAGTTTTTAAGTTTTCAAAAAGCAACATTCCAAGTCACCATCCACCAAAACCAGCCACCCTTAAAGAAAACCTTGAACCCCCACTATCCTCTCCATCCACTCACCACTCCATCCACTTACCACTCCATCCACTCACCACTCCATCCACCCACCACCCCATCCACCCACCACCCCATTCACCAATCACCCCATCCACCCACCATCACTTAATCCACTCCATCCATCTCTTCCACTCCATCCATCCACCATCCCATTCACCCACCACCACTCCATCCACCAACCACCACTCCATCCACCAACCACCACTCCATCCACCAACCACCACCTCATCCACTCTATTCACCACCCCACCCACCCACCACCCCACCCACCCACCACCCCACCACCCCTCCCCCCCCCAGAACACATCAGCTTCTGACGCAGGCGTTTACCAATGCAGAGGTGGTAACAAGTTCGGAAGCTTTGAGGCTCAGACCACACTTTCTGTCCTGCGTTCGTGGTGGTGGTGGTGGTGGTAGTAGTAGTGGTGGTGGTGGTGGTAGTGGTGGTGGTGGTGGTGATAGTGGTTGTGGTGGTAGTGGTGGTGATAGTGGTTGTGGTGGTAGTGGTGGTGGTAGTAGTGGTGGTGGTTATAGTGGTGGTGGTAGTAGTAGTGGTTGTGGTGGTAGTGGTGGTGGTAGTAGTGGTAGTGGTGGTAGTGGTAATGGTGATTGGAGGGGGGTAGAGGAGGGGGGTGGGATGGTGGTTGTAGTGGAGGTAGTGGTAGTAGTGGTGGTAGTAGTTGTGGTGGCGATGTAGGGTAGAAGAGGGTGGTGGGATGGTGGTTGTAGTGGAGGTGGTTAAGGTGGTGGTGGTTAAATGGGGTGTTAAAATATTTAGTCATACTAGTTTTTTAAAAAAAATTATTTCATATTTTAGTATAACTTCGAAAAAACTACACCAACTACCATCATCATGACTACCACCATCATCATCACCATCATCATCATTATCATCATCAGCAGAGAAGGTGTTGGGTGTATTGACAAAGGGTCAATTCTTGACGATCATTATCATCACCGGCATGGTGGTGTTGGTGTGTGTGGTGTGTGTTGTCATGTTGGTGAAGAAGAAGAAGAGAGGAAGGAGAAAGAAAGGAGAAATATACAAAGGTGAATGGGTGGATGCATGGATAGGTGGATGCATGCATGCACGGAGCGATGAATGAATGGATGCATGCATGCATGGATGGATGAGTGAATGGATGCATGCATGGAGGAATGAATGGTTAGATGCATGCATGCATGGATGGATGAAGTTACTAAAAAATGATCAAAAACAACACCAAAATTTAACAGCAAAAACATATTCAACAACAACTTTAACACCAACAACTACAACAACAACAGTTTTTGAAAAAGAGTTGTTGTATTCAAGAAAGGAAATGTGTTCATCCGATCATAAGTTAGTTTTTGTGTTGTTGCTTTTGTTGTAAATTTATAATTAATTTTGTTTTTGTTTTTTAATGTTGGGACTGAATTTGTAGCTAACATGTTGTTGTTGATGTTTTTGTTGGCGTTGGTTGTTTTTAATACCCAGAAGTGTTTTAGGCAACTTCTACAGCCCACTTCTGCAGCACTACACTGAACCGAATGACCACTAAATTTTCACAAAACCACTTTTTAAATTTCTTTTAAAATAACTCCACCTCCTTTACACCACCTTCCCTCTTACACTAACCCCCTAAATTACTCTCCCTCCTATATCAAGCCCACTCTTCCTACATCAACTCTTCCTTCATCAACTCTTCCCATACACCAATCCCATTCTTCTTCCATCACGTCCCCTATACCACTTCTCTCCCCACATCAACCAACCCTCTCTCTATCAACCCCACCTACATCAACCCCTTACATCCCCCCCCCCAGAGACTGCATCCCCATGACCACCTTCAACCCAAAAACCCTTTCCGACACTTACCGCTCAAATGATGAAGACGAAGAAGGTGGTGGCGCTGATGACGATCACAACAACAACAACATCACTCATATTTACTCAACACAACAAGAACCTCATTGCCGACTCGCTCATGATGATGATACTAACCCCCTTCACCACCACCACCCCTCTTTCCACTTCCCCCTCCACCACCACCCCCTCCCCCACTCCCTCCACCACTCCCTCCACCACGCCACCCCTCATCTAGATATCCTCAACACTACAAATCCTGAAAACTGTATCAAATGTCAACAACAACAACAACAACAACATGACAACGATGACGCAAGCAGTGATGACGTCACGAGATCATCATCAAACACCGTTGTTTACAGAAACGCCGATCCCACGATCCACCACCCCCACCCTCTCTCCACTCCCATCCTCCATAAACCACCCCTCCCCCCTTCCACCTCCACCCTCTCACCCCAACCAAAACACTCAACACTACATCGTCACAAAGAACAATTCAACAATTACCCTGCTATATTTGTGGACCATGATTTGACCTTGGGCCAACAAGCTTTTCATGATCTTCATCCTCAACCACAACTATCCCATCACCAACCATCCCATCATCCACCCCCATCCCACCATCAACCACCATCCCACCATCAACATTTTCTAATCCAATCCAACCATTCTTCAGCTCAAAACAACTATCCACAACCATCCAATCCCCCATCCAACCACACATCCAGCCACCCATCTAACCACACATCCAACCACCCATCCAACCACCCATCAAACCACACATCAAACCACCCATCCAACCACCCATCCACTCACTACCTCCCTCCCCACCTCTCCCATCACAGACAGTCCTCTCTCAAATCAACTATTTTATAAGCGTGTGCCTTTGAAATTGTTGTTTGTGGCTTGTAAAAACCCTTTTGAACATTTCAATTTCCGATTATTTCAGAGATTATTATTAAATAGTTTTTAGTTTTTTTTTTTAAATTTCAACGTTTACAAAATGTATGTTTGCAAAAATTATATTCGTTTTTTTGTTTTATGCATTTAAGACGTGTTTTGCATTTGAATATTATCTTTTTTCTCAATAAAACCGTTTAACATTTTTATTACTATTATTATAACTAGAAAAATCCTATCTCATTATTAATTTAAAAGAATTAACTTATTAGTTTATTGCCTCACAGTTAAAAAAATTGACTTATTCGAATGAACTTGATCTGGAAAAACAGCTAAAAAGTACACTTTAAAACGATTTATTTATCAGTTATTAAATATTTGATGACCAAAAATATTTTTTTCTCGAATAATTTGTTTTTATACGGATTTTTTACATTTAAGATTTAGTTTATTTCTCTAATTCATTTTCTGAGTATTTTTTATATAACATATTTCTCTTTTTTATTTTTCATAGTTTCAAAACTTAGTTCACTTACATTGTAGTACTAACTTTCTCTTAATCAACATCATCTCCATCTTTAACATCATCATCATCATCATCATCATCATCATCATCATCATCATCATCATAATCATCATCATCATCGTAATCATCATCAATCAGCTTCATCATCATCATCATCATCATCATCATCATCATCATCATCATCATCATCATCATCATAATCATCATCATCATCGTAATCATCATCAATCAGCTTCATCATCATCATCATCCTCCTTCTCCTCCTTCTTCTCCTCCTCCTCCTCTTCATCATCCTCTTCCATCTCTTCCTTATCATCATCATCATCATCATAATCATCATCACAATCACAACCGAAACAGTATTTGCAAGAAAATTTGACCATCTAAAAATATTTTTAAACTAAAAAACGTGAATTTTGCAAAATATATTTTCATTTTTCACTTCTCGTCACATCACTGATTCTCAATGGCGGCATTAAAATGTACAAGTTTACTTTCTTACATTAAATAAAAGAAGATTAAATTAACCAAATTAGCTTTAATTGTTTTTAATATAAAATTATTAACATGATTATCAAATTATTAAATATTGAAGATTAAATTCTTTAAACATTCATTTATTAATAAAACATATCTTGAAAATGAAATTTAAACTGAAATAATTATTCAATGAATTCAATAAAAATATATAAAACCATCATAATGAGTCATCAGTAAATCCAGAACTTTCAACAGACCGTAAAGAAGTTACTATTGCAAAATTACGTAGGTTTGAAGAACAAATTAACAGCGTGAAACATTTTTATTGAAAAAGAAAATAATAAAATAATAATAATAATAATCAAAACCTTGTGGATAGTTTTCTCTTGTCTGTCACTGCCAAGTCGCACTTTTCTCTTGGTTGTGCTAGGAAAACTCAATTTGAGACTCCGATTGTCGCATCAATGATTTTGAATGAAAATATTTAATTCTAAACAAATTAATTACAAAAACGAAACTTAATTTGGAAAATTATTCTTTTTAGCTGAATTCTTGTGTGTTTGTCGTCAAGTTTACTTCTTTTTTCAAAAATAATTAATAGGCCTGATTGACCCGACCCTTAACTGATATTCTTTGAAGCTGTGGCTAGAAAAGAAAGCTTCAACACTACATATTCACCAACGTGGTGTGTTGTGTGAGGTGTAGTTGTGTGTTTGTGTAGTGTAGTTGTGTGTTTAGTTTAGTTTTGTTGTGGGGGGGGGAAGGGGGTGGTGGTTGAGGGGGTAGGAAGTGTGGTGTGAGTTTCTAGGGAAAAGTCTGATGGGTGGTTGAAAGGGTGGGTGGTCAGAAGGGGGGCTGAGAGGGTAGGGGGTGTGGTGGGAGTCGAGTATAAAACATAAAACTCACGCCTTTGAAGCTGCCGCTAAAGAAACCAGATAAGGTGAATTAGAATTTTTTTTACTATGATTAACATTATGCACAGGGTTTAAATACTTGATACAATATCATTTATACATGTACTAACAATTCTGGAACATATGTCGTGTATGTGTGTGTGTGTGTGTGTGTGTGTGTGTGTGTGTGTGTGTGTGTGTGTGTGTGTGTATGTGTGTGTGTGTGTGTGTGTATGTGTGTGTGTGTGTGTGTGTGTGTGTGTGTGTGTGTGTGTGTGTGTGTGTGTGTGTGTGTGTGTGTGTGTGTGTGTGTGTGTGTGTGTGTGTGTGTGTGTGTGTGTGTGTGTGTGTGTGTGTGTGTGTGTGTGTGTGTGTGTGTGTGTGTGTGTGTGTGTGTGTGTGTGTGTGTGTGTGTGTGTGTGTGTGTGTGTGTGTGTGTGTGTGTGTGTGTGTGTGTGTGTGTGTGTGTGTGTGTGTGTGTGTGTGTGTGTGTGTGTGTGTGTGTGTGTGTGTGTGTGTGTGCGTAAAATCACAAAAACACATATAAATACAAATATTGCTTAAGCTTGTGTTTTGTTTTTGCGGCAGTCTCAGATGAGGTAATTGAGAGATGGTGAGAAGAGCAGAGAGAGGAAGGTAGCAGGAGAGAGATGTGTGAAGAAAGAGAGGAGGGATAAATGAAAGGAATTTTTGGTTGTTGCATGGTTTACACTGGCTGACTTTGGATATCTTTTTTTTAAATAGGATTTATATTTGGATTCCTTGGATTTCAATCACTGTTTGTAAGAGATGGGATAAAGTTGTGGAAGTAAGTATGCGTGGTTAAGAAAAAGTTGTGTTTTTAAAGTTGATGTTGTTGCTTGGAAATACTTCAACAAGTGATATGTGAGTGTGTGTGTATGTGTGTTTGTTGGTTGTGTGTGTGTGAGTGTATGTGTATGTGTGTTTGTTGGTTGTGTGTGTGTTTGTGTGTGTGTGTGTGTGTGCATGTGTGTGTGTGTGTGTGTGTGTGTGTGTGTGTGTGTGTGTGTGTGTGTGTGTGTGTGTGTGTGTGTGTGTGTGTGTGTGTGTGTGTGTGTGTGTGTGTGTGTGTGTGTGTGTGTGTGTGTGTGTGTGTGTGTGTGTGTGTGTGTGTGTGTGTGTGTGTGTGTGTGTGTGTGTGTGTGTGTGTGTGTGTGTGTGTGTGTGTGTGTGTGTGTGTGTGTGTGTGTGTGTGTGTGTGTGTGTGTGTGTGTGTGTGTTGTTGTTATTTAAAAAAAATATTTTAAAATAATACAATGTACACAAACTTTATTAAAGACGTTAACATTCAAAATAGCTCACAAAATTGAAGTTGAAGATGTTTCAATAAGGGCGAGAATGTTCAACTGGAAAAAAAATAATTTTTTCAAAAAATATTTCTAATTAATTTAACGATAAATAGGAATAAACTAAAACAAGCAAGTTGCAAAAAGTTGGTTGCAGTGTCAGTTTCCGAGCATTAATGAGCGGTGAATGTTTTTTAAAAAATATATTATATTTTTTGAATATTTTTTATTAACTCGATAATTAACCTTTATTATGAGATTATATAAATTCTAATTAGGGATCTTTTTTTATTTATATTCTCTTAAACCCAGTCTAACTGCTTTTCCATTCTTGGAAAAATATGCTCGTTTGAACATAATGTCATCATCATCATCATAATAATCATAATCATCATCATCATCATCATCATCATAATGGATCATCACCATAACACTAACTGAAAAAACATCTTTTAATCAATAACGATCGATAACATTTAGCAAAGTGCTCTATGGTGGTAGTAGTAGTAGTAGTAGTAGTAGTAGTAGTAGTAGTAGTAGTAGTAGTAGTAGTAGTAGTAGTAGTAGTAGTAGTAGTAGTAGTAGTATTAGTAGTAGTAGTAGTAGTAGTAGTAGTAGTAGTAGTAGTAGTAGTAGTAGTAGTAGTAGTAGTAGTAGTAGTAGTAGTAGTAGTAGTAGTAGTAGTAGTAGTAGTAGTAGTAGTAGTAGTAGTAGTAGTAGTAGTAGTAGTAGTAGTAGTAGTAGTAGTAGTAGTAGTAGTAGTAGTAGTAGTAGTAGTAGTAGTAGTAGTAGTAGTAGTAGTAGTAGTAGTAGTAGTAGTAGTAGTAGTAGTAGTAGTAGTAGTAGTAGTAGTAGTAGTAGTAGTAGTAGTAGTAGTAGTAGTAGTAGTAGTAGTAGTAGTAGTAGTAGTAGTAGTAGTAGTAGTAGTAGTAGTAGTAGTAGTAGTAGTAGTAGTAGTAGTAGTAGTAGTAGTAGTAGTAGTAGTAGTAGTAGTAGTAGTAGTAGTAGTAGTAGTAGTAGTAGTAGTAGTAGTAGTAGTAGTAGTAGTAGTAGTAGTAGTAGTAGTAGTAGTAGTAGTAGTAGTAGTAGTAGTAGTAGTGGTAGTAGTAGGAGTAGTAGTAGTAGTAGTCGTAGTAGTAGTAGTAGTAGTATTAGTAGTAGTAGTAGTAGAATTGGTAGTAAAAGTTGACATTTAAAATCCTTTTTATAGCTTTTCATTGCATTCTCAATGCCCTAGATTAGTTTCCATTTTGTTTTGCCGTAGTGGAAAATCTAGGAGTTTATCTAGACAACCATCCATCCACTTCTATCCACCATCTAAAGATCCTTTCATCCATCTACTATTCATCTACCCTCCATCAACCATCCATTAACCATCCATTCATTCATCATTCATCCACTATCCAACCAACATCCAATCACCCTCTTCTATTCAACTACCATCCATACAATTTTCATCCATCCATCAATTATCCAATATATCATTCAGAAATATTCATATTTCATCAGATTTCTACATAAATAAACTAATACAAATGCTCCTGGCAATTTTGATTATTTTGCTTTCTTAATATAAACTCAAAACAACGTTGTTGAAAGTTGTTTTTGCAGTCATGCCATATTTGTCTCTTCTAATCAAATTTACATTTAATTAAAACACATTTATAACAAAAATTATAAAATTTAAATTTAAAAAACATTTTGAATTGAATTTACAATCCGAATTTAAAAATAAATTCAATTTAGGGTTAGGGAATTAAATTTTATTTGATTTGGTCGATTTAGAAAATTAAAAGTATTTTAATCATTATTTTTGTAATAATTCAAACCCACTTTTCCAACAACACATAAAAAACACACACAAAGGTTGAAAACAGGGCAAGTAAAACTGAAGATATTCAGCTTTGCAGGGTGTCATGGAAATGGATGGATTAGATGGAAGTATACGTGGATTGGATCTGAGATTGGATTAAAATGAACTGAGTCCTATTGATTGAAACTACTACTACTACTACTACTACTACTACTACTACTACTACTACTACTACTACTACTACTACTACTACTACTACTACTACTACTACTACTACTACTACTACTACTACTGCTGCTGCTACTACTGCTACTACTAGTACTACTTCTACTACTGCTACTACTACTGCTACTACTACTACTTCTTCTACTACTGCTATTACTATTTCTCCTACTTCTTCTTCTTGTAATACTATTACAACCACTACTACTACTACAAAAACTGCTTCCACATTCACTAAAAAACGTATTGAAACGAAAAATGCAAGATACACAAAGAACACAGCCTTCCGCATCACAACAACACAAAGATCTTGGAATTTCAAAATCTCTTAACTTGCTACCTCAACATCTATTGCTACAACAGCAACAACAACCCTTACAACAGCTACAACTAAAGCAGCAACAGCTACTACAACTACAACAACAAAATCCACAACAACCACTTCAACAGCAACCACTGCTACAACAACTTCAGCCTTCACAAAAACCACAATCCCAAAAGTTGTCGTTGTTCTTCAAACAACACTCTCTAAAGGAACCCTTAAACTCCTTCCCTTCTCCTTCCCCACCCACTCTTGCTTCCACGCAAGCACTATACCTTCCATCAATCAATTCATCCATCCATTCATCAGTTCATTCCTCCATTGATTCACCTACTTATTCATCCATTCATTCATCCAACTATCAATCCAGCCATTCATCTACTCATCCAATAACTCATCAATCCAGCGATCTATCCACCTATCTATCCACTCATTCATCCTTTAACGTTTCTGCCAGTTCTACCACACAAACATCCTTCAATCCATTTTTAGATTCATCAAACCAAACAGAACTCTCTCCTTCAATTCACTCTCCCATCTCAACTTCATCACACTCTCCTATCCAAGCATCGCTACAACCATTTTCTGAACTATCTCTGCTACTAACTGAGCAGTTTTCTATTTTGAATCCATCCACTCACCCACATACTCATCCATCCACTTGTTCACTTACTCACGAATCTACTCATCCATTCACTCATCCTCCCACACATTTTCTTACTCATCCATCCATCCCATCTTTCATACAATCCCCCTACCAAATCCAAAGTATCTTCACACAAAGCTCCACACCAAGCAATCTACCCTACTCCATTGCACACAATCCAAAAAGACTATCATCATCACTTCCAAGTATGCAAAACCATAACGCTTCAAACCATCCAAACCAAAACAACTCTCATATCCCAACTACTTCATCTTATCCGTCCATATATCCATCCATCCTCCAACCTTATCCCACTACATTAGAAACCCACGAACCAAACTTTTTCAAAGTCAACCTATCAAACCCCCCTTCAGCCCACCCCTCCATTATGACCTTTTCTCACATTTCCACCCCTGTCCCCACCAACGCAACTCAACCTGTTCCCAAACCTCTCTCCTCAATCCATCCATCTCTCAAAGAACATCGCAAGAGCTTTTGCATTGAAAACATTCTTTTCCAACCGCAGGATTATACCGAACCCTCTTCTTCCTCTCTCCCTCAAAAAACAATCGACCGAACCACCAGTGTTCCCTTTCCCCTGCCCGATTCAATCCACCCTAAAAACACTTCACCACACGGCTCGTCCCTTTCTCCCTCCTCCTCCTCCACCCACTCTCGAAAAACGTGCACCCTTCAACCGCAACTCTCGGAACTCGCTTCGTCATCACTAATCATGGCCGCTTCCAAAATGGCCGCATCGAAGTCGACCTACAAAGCCTCCAGCCACATCGCTGGTCCCCTCACCTCCCTCCCAGCCCTCAGCATCATCCAACCCCTGCCGGGAAAACTTTTCAAAGGGTCTGGGAAATCTCTGGGCAAGAGCAATCTGAAGCGCAATTTCCGAAAACCACTGAATAGACCGCGTCTCTCTAGCTATAACGACTGTTGCCTTGGTGATCGTTCTGATAGTGATGTTGCTTCATCTAGCGCTGCACTCGTTGGTTCGGAAAAGAGCAGGAAAGGAATTAAGCCGACCACTGTGGGCTTCCGCCTTGGAAAAAGAAAAGTTTGTTTCTTTCTATATGAGATTAATTAAATATTGATTAAAAATGATGAATTTTATTGTTGGAAATTTAATATTGAAAAAGAAAAAGTTAAAAAAAAACAGTTCATTTAAAAAAAATAAATAATTTTAAAATGAATAATTACAAAAGTAACCTTTGGAGGATTTTGGGGTCTAAATGGACTTTCAAGTCATATTATTATTATTAAAAATCATTTTGCTTTATTGAAATTATTATAAAAATGAGAACAAAACGACTGACCCATGAAAGTTTATGACTCAAGACTATGGAAAGTCATTGTTCAATAAAAAACACAAACTCCAAACCTCTCTTCCATATTTAAACATATTTTATTAAAAATAATCTTTCGAAGCTATTGATGGACCTGGCTGGAATATGATTACCAAAAGTTTTATGACTTTTGTTTTATTAGCTTATCGGTTTTTATAGAAGAACTTTTTGGAATGAAACACACATTTTGCACTAAATATTATTAAGTTATCAACTTAATCATACACGGTTCTCACGCACCATTGTATGTGTCAGAGAAATTGACGGAGTCCATCTTGACCTCTAAGACCACAAGTGTGAATACTTTAGTGAAATACTCCGAGAGTTATTTCCCATGTTAATTTAATTTTTCCCAAAAAAGTTTTGAAATTAATTTACGAACATATTCACCTCAATAAGTTATTCATCCCCATTCTACTGAATAGCATCAATTCACTCTCTCACCCACTCATTCACCTATTCAATCAACACCACCCACACATTCATTAAACACTTTTCCATTCACCCAATCAATCACACTTTAATCGTTAGTTACTTTTTATAAACCTTCCCTCCCATCTTCATCTTTATCTTTTTACCCACCAAACACAAACTTTCTCCCCTCCCTCCTCTAGCCACCAACCTTCAAATCCACCACCCACCAACCATTCTTTCCCCACCACCAGCCCTCTTAAACCCTCCAACCTCCCCTCCTCTTTTCCCCACCACCAACCCCCTTAAACCCTCCAATCTCCCCTCCCCCTTCCCCACCACCAACCCCCTCAAACTCTCTAATCTCCCCTCTCCCTTCCTCCCTCACCACCAGATCTTATACGAACGACGGAAACGAATCTCCGACTACTGCCTCATTTTCGCTCTATTGGGCATCGCTGTGATGATAGTAGAAGCCGAGTTGTGTATGGCAAATGTCTTTAACAAGGTGGGTGTGTGCATGGAGGAGGTGGTTGATGGTGGAGGGAGCGGTGGTAAGAAATGGTGGAGGAGGGATGAGGAGGGTTAGGGTGGTGGTTGATAATAGAAAAGGAGGGGATGAACGGGGGATGGAGGAAGGGGTTGATGAATGGTGAAGGGGTGTCGAGTGCTGGGAATGTTGATAAGATGCAGTATTGCTATGAGTGTAGGATTTTAAAAGTTTTATTGCGTTTTTGTACTTGAATCAATTCGAGAGTTAAAATTGCTTTGCGAAACCCTAAATTGTAGTAAGAAGGTTTAGTTTTGCAATTGTTTTTTAAAGTTTTCTTGAAGAAATGTTTTTCCAAATTTTTAGGACACTTCAAACAATGAATAGATTTTAAAACTGTTCTTTTGCAAAAAGTTTGAAAAGCTTTTGTTTTTTTCAATTATTTAACCTTAGTTCCAAGAGGTCTTTGAAGGGTTGTAGGGTTTGTGGAGGGTTGGAAGGGTCTAAAGATGTTTTGAGTTTCATTACTAATTTGATAAAGGTTCCAGTTTTTTGA
>OX030970.1:4424045-4439045 GCA_943735955.1 Piscicola geometra | reverse complement strand
TGATGATGATGATGATGATGATGATGATGACGATGATGATGATGATGATGATGATGATGATGATGATGATGAGGATGATGATGATGATGATGATGATGATGACGAAGATGATGACGGTGATGATGATGATGATTATGACGATGATGATGATGATGATTATGACGATGATAATGATTATGACGATTATGTCGATGATGATGATGGTTATGACGATTATGTCGATGATGATTATGACGATGATGATGATGATGATGACGGTGATGATGATGATTCTGACGATGATGATAATGATGATGATGGTGGTGATGAGGATGATGATGATGTCATTCATAAAGTGTCATTATGAGCGCAGTAAACATCCATTAATCAAGTGTTCACACAGAGACATTCAAAAAAACATAAAACTGCTTGCAACTACATATAACTAGAAGTTTAGTTCAAACTACCTTTTAACTCTTTCCAACTTCTCTTAACTATCATGTGTTCATGACATCTTCTCCTATCTTCTCATCAAACCAAATCTTCGTAATACCTTATTTGAGCTATACTTCTACACCAACCCCCCTTGCCAAACCCATCTTTCAAACAAACCCGCATCACTTCTAGGCCAAACCCATTTACTCTCTAGTTTAACCAACCCCAACCAAAGCCACCTTCACACCCCACTATCTCAACCATCCAACCTCCTATCCCAAACCCACCTTCCAACCAAATTCACTTTCCACCAAACCATTTCCAAACCAAACCCACCCACCTCCCAATCAAACTTTTTTTCCCCACCAAACCCACCCTTACGCCATCATCTCAAGCACCCTACACACATACACACACCCCAAACACAACCAAGTACACTCTCACCCATCATTTCAACTAACCATCCAACCCAACTCACATCCATCATCTCAACCAAGTCCACCCTCATTCCAAACACCCCCCCCCCCCATCCCCCACACGCATACCCAGCTGTACATAGTGGACAACTGCTTAGAGGACTGGAAGATCGCTGTATCGGGCAGCAACATAGCGCAACTACTGCTCGAATTGGCCGTCTGCTCCGTGCACCCACCGCCCATCAATCGTACTTTTTCCTGGACCAGGGCTAGCGGAAATGCTCCCGCCATGATGGAAGATGGAAACGATTTCAACCATCGGGACGTGCTTTATGAGGTGTGGAGTGGTGGGGTTAGGGTTAGGGTTAGGGTTGAGTTTGGGTTAGAGTTAGGATAAGGGTTAGAGGGGGGGGTTGATTGAGGATGTGTTGAAGTGTTGATAAGGGGGTGAGGTTTTATGGGGAGTGGTGTAGGAAAAGGGGATGGGTTGAAAATGAAGTGTGGTGTGTTGAAAAAGAAGATGTGATTTGTGAGGTTGTAAAACAATGGATGATTGAAAGTCTTTTTAAAAAAGATTACATTTTAAACAAAGGTTTTGAAATAAAACTTTTTTAAAGCACAGTTATTAATGAGATAAGAGTGTTGTGAGGTGAAAATAATTTGAAAGAAAGGTAGAAAAAGATTTTTTTAAAAACAAATAAAACGGTCAAAAGTAAAATAAATAACAACCCCCTCCTTCAGTCCCACGTGACCCCTCCATCAGCCCACCCTGTGGACACGATTCAAGTGCCCATCGACCTCCTTTTCTCACTACCCATGTTTCTCCGCCTCTACTTAATTCCGAGGGTGATGTTGCTGCACAGTAGACTCTTTACTGACGCGTCCTCGCGTAGTATAGGTGCTTGGAGGGTTTTGAAGGGGGCTTGGGGGGGGAGGTTTGGAAGGGGTGTTTGGGGAGGTTTAAGGAGTGCTTGGATGGGAGGAGGTTTGGTAGTTTGAATGAATTCAATATCAAAATTGAATCTAAAAAACTCATTTCATTTCTATTGATATTTCTTTGAGTTCCATTTCTTCTCCTTCCGTAACCGCCTCCATCTTCACCCTCTTCCTCCACAAACCTATTTTTTCCATTCCTATTTGTTTAAACCACCAACATCTTATTCTCAAACTTTACCCTTCTCATTCCATTCAACTTCAACCACGTTTCTTCGTCATTCTCTTTCAATCAAACCCTACCATTTTTTTTTCCAAAAATTTTCCACTCAACCACCTTCCACTACCCTTCACTCTTCATCAACCACCTCCACCCGCACCACCCCCACCCACTATCCTTCTTCCATCCCTAACCATCTTTCATTCCACCTTCAGCCTTCATCCTCTTTCCAACCACTACTCCACCCCTTTCCAACCACTACTCCACCCCTTTCCAACCACTACTCCACCCCTTTCCAACCACTACTCCACCCCCCCCCCTCCAACCACTACTCCATCTCCCTCCAACCACTACTCCACCCCCCTCCAACCACTTCTCCACCCTCCCTCCTTTTCCAACCACTACTCCACCCCCCCTTTCCAACCACTACTTCATCCCCCCTTCCAACCGCTACTCAATCCCCATCCAACCACTACTCCATCCCCTTCTCTCCAACCACTACTCCATCCCCCTCCAACCACTACTCCATCCCCCCCTCCAACCACTACTCCACCCCCCTTTCCAACCACTACTCCATCCCCCCCCCCTCCAACCACTACTCCACCCCCTCTCCAACCACTACTCCATCCCCGTCCAACCACTACTCCATCCCCCTTTCCAACCACTACTCCATCACCCCCCTCCAACCACTACACCACCCCCCCTCCAACCACTACTCCATCCCCCCCTCCAACCACTACTCCACCCCCCTCCAACCACTACTCCATCCCCTTCTCTCCAACCACTACTCCATCCCCCTCCAACCACTACTCCATCCCCCCCTCCAACCACTACTCCACCCCCCTTTCCAACCACTACTCCATCCCCCCCCCCTCCAACCACTACTCCACCCCCTCTCCAACCACTACTCCATCCCCGTCCAACCACTACTCCATCCCCCTTTCCAACCACTACTCCATCACCCCCCTCCAACCACTACTCCATCACCCCCCTCCAACCACTACACCACCCCCCCTCCAACCACTACTCCATCCCCCCCATCCAACCACTACTCCATCCCCCCCCTCCAACCACTACTCCATCCCCTCCTTCCAACCATTACTCCACCCTCTTTTCCAACCACTACTCCATCCCCCCCTCCAACCACTACTCCATCCCCTCCTTCCAACCATTACTCCACCCCCCCTTCCAACCACTACTCCATCCCCCCCTCCTCCAACCACTACTCCATTCCCCCTCCAACCACTACTCCACCCCCCCTTCCAACCACTCCACCCCCCTCCAACCACTACACCACCCCCCCTCCAACCACTACTCCATCCCCCCCTCCAACCACTACTCCATCCCCCCCCTCCAACCACTACTCCACGCCCCTCTCCAACCACTACTCCATCCCCTCCTTCCAACCACTACTCCACCCTCCTTTCCAACCACTACTCCATCCCCCCCTCCTCCAACCACTACTCCTTTCCCCCTCCAACCACTACTCCACCCCCCCTTCCAACCACTCCACCCCCCTCCAACCACTACACCACCCCCCCTCCAACCACTACTCCATCCCCCCCTCCAACCACTACTCCATCCTCCTCCAACAGGGGCGCTCAACAGAATCACCTTCAACACCCGCTTCATCGTCAAGACCTTGATGACCATCTGCCCTGGCACTGTGCTTGTGCTCTTCATGATTTCTCTGTGGCTGATCCTCGCCTGGATGATGAGGGCTTGTGAGGGGTGGGTGGGTGGGCTTGTGAGGGGTGGAAAGGATGGGTGGGTGGGTGGGCTTGTGAGGGGTGGGTTTGGGATAGAGTTGAGTTTGGGATGTGGGATAGAGTGGAGTTTAGGAGGGGTTGGTGGGTTTGGGGTGTTGGATAGAGTGGAGTTTGAGAGGGGTGGGTGAGTGGAGTTTGGGTGGTGAGTGGGTGAATGGAGTTTGGGTGGTGAGTGGGTACAGTAAGGAAATGAGTGAGTGGGCAAAGTGGTGGAGTTAAAAAAAAGCGGGTGGGTGGAGTGGGTGGAGTGGGTAGGGATGAATGGTTTATCAAGGTGTGCGAACTTCGGGGTTGACAGAAAAGAGGTATTGAAAAGAATGAAGAGTGGAAAAGTCTGGAAACTATAAATTTAAAGCAAAATTCTTCGCACAATAAGAACAAAAAATACCTCAAACACTCACCAAAATAAAAGAAAAACAATACATCAACAATACCACCACAACAACAATACACCACAACAACAACAATAGACCACCACAAAAACCATTTGACCACAACATCAACAACAATACCACCACAACAGTTACCATGACGACGAGCACCGCAACATCCTCAACTCAATGTGGCTGATTTCCATAACGTTCCTGAGTGTGGGCTATGGTGACATCGTTCCATACACGTACTGTGGCAGGGGTATCTCGGTGCTGTCTGGAGTGATGGTTGGTTGTGTGTGTGTTTGTGTGTATGTGTATGTGTGTGTTTGTTTGTTAGTGTACGTGCGTATGTTTCAGTATTTGTACGTCTTTCTCTGCGAGGAGTGATGGAGGATTTTAAGATTGTGTGATTGCCTGATTGGCTTTACCCCAGAAAACTACTTTTTTTACCCTATAATTTTCACTCTTTTAACCAATCATTTCACCATTTTTCCAAACCACTCGTTATTAAACGGGGTTCCTTTCTTCCCACTACCCACTCTACCACTTACAAACCTTTTTTCCACACTCTTCAGGGAGCTGGGTGTACAGCTTTGGTGGTTGCTGTATTGGCAAAGAAACTGGAATTAAGCAGGGCTGAAAAACACGTTCATAACTTCATGATGGACACACAACTAACCAAACAGGTTGGAACGGGCTTAAGGTAGTTATTGTTGCTTGAAATCAGGTTGAAACGGACTTTTTAGGATTATGGGTAAAGAAGAAAGGGATGAAAAACAAGGAATTGGTGAAGAGGGTTCGAGGGTGTAGAATCTATTTATTTGGATTTTAAACGATTCGGAAATGGTAAGCTTTTGGAATAAGATAAATAAGACTTTAGTGATTAATGAAAACTTCATCCCCAACCACTACCTTTTCAACCACCCCACAACCACTACCCTTTCAACCATTCCACAACCACTACCCTTTCAACCACCCCACAACCACTACCTTTTCAACCACCCCCCAACCATTAAATTTTCAACCACCCCACAACCAATACTTTTTCAACCACCCCAAAACCACTACCTTTTCAACCACCCCACTACCACTACCTTTTCAACCACCCTACAATCACTACTTTTTCAACCACCCCACAACCACTACCTTTTCAACCACCCCAAAACCACTACCTTTTCAACCACACCACAACCACTACCTTTTCAACCACCCCCCAACCATTAAATTTTCAACCACTCCACAACAACTATCGTTTCAAAAACCCACCAATCTTGAAAAACAATCTTCACACCACAACCCTTACAACCACCACCACACAACCACCACCACACAACCACAACCTCTTCCACAACCACACCACACTAATACCACAACCACACCACACTATTACCACAACCACCCTCACCACAGCTCAAACACACTGCCGCTAACGTTCTGAGAGAAACGTGGCTCATATACAAACACTCGAGGTACACAATTGTCAAATACGAACAAATATAAACCATACAATGTATGGTCCATATTTGGTTCATATATAAATATATTATATTTACCTATAAAACTAAATTTGTTTTAATATATAGGCTATATATAAATACCAATATATTTGTATAGCGCACTTTTAATTATTCGTTTAAACTTTGAAATTATTATTATTAAGATTGTTAATCATCAATTGATTATAACTAATTAAGATGATGATTTTTTTTATTATTATATTAAGATGATGATTTTTAATATTATTATATTAAGATGATGATTTTTATTATTATTATTATATTAAGATGATGATTTTTAATATTATTATATTAAGATGTTGATTATTATGATATTACAATTTTTATCATTATGATTTATATAGAAGATTTTCACAATATTTCAATTGATTTGTAAAACGTAGGCTGTCTCGCAAGGTAAATATCGCCAGTTTGAGGGTGCATCAAAGGAAGTTTCTAAGAGCTATTCACCGGTAATCATTGAAGAAATAATTTAATTTAAAATATAATAAATTAAATTATAATCATGTGTAAAAATAATTATATATTTTTTTCACGTTTAAATATAATTATTAACAATCTTGAAATACCAATACAAATATTTTAGTTTTTAATAAATTAAAAACGTAAATTTAGCCTATTTTTTGCAAAATCTTAGGATCATAGTAGAAATATTTACTTTGATGAAATGCTTTGATTTGCAGGTTACGTCAGGTGAAATTAGAGCAAAGGAAACTCAACGACAATGCCAACACTGCAGTAGATATTGCTAAGGTTTGATGTTCTCTCGAGATGATATAAACTGTATTAATAAAACTATAATTTTATAAATTTAATTAACAAAATTTATATTATATAAATTTTATTTAGTATTAGGGCTGTGCCGAATATTCGATTCGCATTCGATTGAATAGCTTTAGTCACTAGCTAGTTGCACGGATTTTTTATTTATACTTTTCAGAGTTTTAATTATTATTATCGGAAAAAGGAGTTTAAAACATGAAAAATATAATAAATATATTACTAAGCGATTACAAATAACGAAGATATAGCTATTTAAAAGTTGAAATTAGCATTAGAGGTCTTATATGTTGTTAGGCTGAAAAAGTTAGTCACGTTGCAACGCGTCGATTAAAATCAAGTGTGCGGCTTGTATTAACGGCATTATACAAAATTCATATTTTTGTATATAAGAATATACGTTTTATTAAGTGATTTTAAATTTACAATTCAACAAAAGTTTTTTTTGTTTTTATTAACGGCATTATACAAACTTCATATACTTGTACATTAGATATACGTTTTATTAAGTGATTTCACATTAAAATTAGAAAAAAAGGTTTTATTGTTTTTATTATGAAAAACAAACACAATAAAAAAAACAATAAGTGTTTTAGTTGTGTGCTAATACGCTAGGATTGCCTCCACACCAAAAAGTCGGAATAATAGTGACAAGATGGTGGGCTTGCCGGTTTAGTCGCCGACGACCCGACCACGACACGGGTTGTACTAGTCTACGTAGTACTAGTAGCAGGTTCTGAACCCGACCTGACAATAAGTTGAATATTAGCACACAAATACGTTCTTTCAAACATCAATAGATATGTCCTTATTGATCATGTCTGTGATGAAGCTGGCTGCCGCGAGGTCAAAGTCCACTGCTTCTCCTTCATCGGTTGTCCAGTAGCTGATGCTGAAGACTTCACTCTTTCGCCCCTTTCTTTCCAATATTTTGCCGAAGTACTTTTTGAGCGTACCATCCTCTAATATCCACTCATGGGTTATCAGCTTACCAACCAAGGACTCTCCATTCAGTATTCTTTGGATGAACACTTTTTCATTACTATTCATTAAAAAAAAATCTTTATTGTTTATTAACATCGTAATCATCTTTTCTTTCTTCTTTCTATCTTTTTTTGCATCTTTTGAACTGCGATTCTTCTCTCCAGGATGTCAGCGTCGACTTCTGCTTCTTTTATCTTTCTGATCTTTCTCATCTTGGCAGCCATCTTCACCGCATAGTTGATGAGCGATTCTTGTTCTTCTTCACTTTTCCCCTCCAACCACTCCATGGTACCATTTAATTTAGCTCTTACCTTACCTTCTATAAAATCCATGGTGACGTACGGAGATCTTCTAATATAAAAGTCCACCATACCCTAAGCTTTCTCTGCATGAATAGTTTGGTTTCCATTTAGATAGCATTATGTATAGAACACTAAAATGTTTTAATATAAATACATTTTTAATAAAATAATTTGTTGTAAATCACGGAGTTTATACCTGCATGGATGTTATGGACTGGAGCAGAGCGAGTGTCCATTAAACTCTCAGCAGAGGGGCAGGACAGATCTCCTTCAATGTATCTCTCCATTTGTCGTTCCATCACCTGTCCTGCTTCTTCCATTAGAGAGCTTACTATGTGAGGCAATAACTTTACATTATTTTCATAAAATATTAGAGCTTTGTGGACTGCATCTTCCTTCAAAGGATGTTCAAACACGTTTTCTTCCAATGCCATAATACTTTCTGGGTTCTTCTGAATATCGGCAATCTTCTTTATAGCGTGCCAGAACGCTGGTGCCTGTATTATGAATTAACGGATTGAGTCAATAAAAGAATAAAATACGAGAACAATTATTCAATTGGAGAGGTTGTGATAATTCCCATAAACAAGGGTCATCTAAGGCCCTGTGAGAACTTTCCCAACCAAACCAAGGGCCTGCAGCTGCACTATTGTCCTTGGTTCCTTGAGTCCCTCCCACATAAAAATAATTACCACCACCCTCACTGCTCTTCTTTCCATTGTAGATGAATTGCGTTCAATTGTGATAGTCTGCCAAGAAAAATAGTTATGTTTTAAATTATCAATCAATATTCAAAAATATAATATTTGCAACGATGAATATTAATTTCAAGACAAAAATAATATTAGCTACTTCACCACAAAAGGCTAAATTGAAAAAACATGAATAAAGAAAAACCACTCACTTTCAAAGCAGATTTCTCTTCTCAAGTGCAAGCTAGGATTTATATAGACAAACCAACTTGTTCTCCTATCCATCCTGAACAAATCGGTGTAACCCATGACTAGATAAGCAAAAGTGACATTTGTTATAATGAATATAAACGAAACATAGTATTAAGTTAATAGTGAGCCTTCGTTAATAGTATTAACATATAAGACTAGCATCATCCTATCAGCGTAATTAAATACCAATTAAAGGGCCATGCAACTCAATGACATGCCAACACTGCAGTAGATATTGCTAAGGTTTGATGTTCTCTTGAGATGATATAAACTGTATTAATAAAATTATAATTTAAACAATTTAGTTAACAAAATTTATATTATATAAATTCGCCTTCGATCGAATAGTCACGTGATAATCAACAAAATAATCAGCCTATCGATTTCACTGAAAGCATTTTGCTTGTAATTTCCCCACAATCACGCAACATCATTCGAACATAAATAATTCGAATCGTCAGTTGTTTTATAAATCTTAATACTTCTTTAAACGTTTGTTGCATTCAGAGGTTAGTACGACACTTTTTTATAAATTATTTTTTTTGCTAAAAACATTCACGCCGTATACTGTTTGTATTCCTACAAATAAAAAGCTCCACTATTTTGCATCACCATCATCCCAGTATCCATCCCACAATCATCATCATGAACACAGTCCCAGTCAAACCTGCAAGATCTGATGATTGAAATGGCAAACAGGCAGACTACAACAGAACAAAACTTCAGTAATATTGCCAGTCAACTCTCTAGAATTGAAGTGAGGGGACAAGGGCGGCGATCTGCTGCAAACCGAATGTAGGATAAAAAGCCTCTCGGAGAAAAAGTCATCTTGTTAATGTTTTAGTGAAAATAAAACGGTCTTTTTATAAAAAAAAATGAATTTTTTATAGATTCCATATGTTCCGTCCAATCATAAAAGACATCAAATCTTAAAATTCGGATGCGACATATGGGTCAGCTCGAAAACCTCCTCAATATTAGTGAGTGAGCGGAGCCTAAGTAGTTTGATTGACATGGAGGATATCATAGTTAGCTGATTATCGATATGGAGGGTGATGTGTGAAAACGGATTATATTTTCAGATTTATCATACATAGTAGCAGAGAAACAGTATTGTAATTAAAGTAAAAAAATCATTTTGAAAATGAAGTTATTTTTAATTTTTAAATTTAACTTTTCATGTAATTTGGTCATTTATACTTACAGATTTGTATTATTAATACAAATTTGTATTAGATAACCCAAACAAACAGACAAAAGGGTTGTATAATGGTAATAGGATGCCTGTGTCAGGGTGATGTGATGGTTTTATGGTCTCACTAAAGATGATGTTTTGATGATGATGTGGTGATGATGATAATGATGATGATAAGGTGGTGGCATGTTGTGGACATGATAAGGCAGTATAGAACTGTCAAGTACTTCTAATCATGCATTTCATCAATTTAGACCTCAAAAAATTTCTTTAAAATACCTATAAAAAAACATACTTTATTAAAAACACAAAAAAGTAAAATTAAAAATAAAATCAATTGTTATTAATAATATATTTTAATTATTGTAATTAATAATTTATTTTGATTAATCTAATTAACAATATATTTTAATCATTGTAATTAATAATTTTTATTGTAATTGATCATTTATATTGTAATTGATCATTTATATTGTAATTGATCATTTATATTGTAATTGATAATTTATATTGTAATTGATCATTTATATTGTATTTGATAATTTATATTGTATTTGATCAAATTAAAGTTCGTCTCAATTATTCAAATAATTTCAAAAAAATATACTTCGTTTTACTTATTTAAAAATTATGAAACGAATCTATTAAAAATCCGTTTTTTATATAAAAAGTCCGTTTTATTTACACTAAAATATTAACAAGAAGACTTTTTATCCGGAAGACTTTTCTCCAAGAGGTTTTTTTTCCGGAAAGCTTTTTGTAGAAGGTATTTTGTCCGAAGGCTCTTTCTCCGAGAGGCTTCTTGTCCGCCCCCCCTGCAAACCTTGGGGGGGTTCTACCCAGAATAAGCGGCAATCTTGGGGGGGGAGGGGTCCTGGGATCACTTCTATTAAGGTAGGCCCCTCACTGCCAAATAGTGGGGGAATCCGGACCCCAGAACCCCCCAGGATCACCGCTCATGGAAAAGGATAATCCATAGAAATAACAACTGTTTGTTTGTAGGATATTGATTTAGCATTTTTTTTGAAATTCAAATGGGTAGATAGGAAAGAAAGGGTAGGTGAAAAATGAGGGTTAGTGGGAGAAAAATATTTTTTTAGAGTTGAAGTTTTGGGATTAAAAAAAAATATATTATTTATTATTTTATGGTTGTGAAATTATCATCCTTCCCCTCACCACAATTATCATTATTTTCAGTATCACAATCACTTTAAACATCATTAATACCACCACTACAGAAGCAGTTGAATGCATTGCCTCAAATACTAGCCAGTCAAGTCATCAACAACCAGCCCCCCCCTCTATCCACCTCTTCTACTTGAACTATATCATCATCACCATCACCATTATCATCATCAGCATCATTAACCCTATAATATTAATCATTATCATCATAAAATCTTGAATAAACGAATATTAATTTTAAAATAAAGTATTTTAATTGATTACTTTAAATAAATTTGTTAAAAAAACTCAATCTACTTTTTGCTAAAAACTTGAAAGTTATTCGAACTTTAATAAACTTAAATTATATGAACTTCATATTAATTAGGTAGTCGCATGTCCCTTTAAATTTAAAGAGTTTGACGTTACAAATCTAAGCTATATTTTTGGCCGCGTTTTTTGCCATTCTCCATGTACTCACTTTTTCTTTATTTTATCACGTATGTGTATATAGTATATGGTTACATCAAATTGTTCATAGAAGAACCGAGAATAATCTTGGCTGCCTATATATGAAGAAGAACGCATGTGTTAAGAGAAATATTCTTTGAAAGTGAATCATATGTTTAGCGTTTTTTTGTTTTGGGAATAACGCACTAACTAAATTGAATATTTAATTTTGGTTTTCTATGGTTTTTTTAAAAACTATCCTATGATATGAATCGAAAATTCCACCGCTTTAGTAAATTTCTGAACAGAGCAGCAAATTGCCGAAATTGGTGCCTTTTTGATAAACTTGTCAAATAGTTTTTTCCAATTAGCTCAACAACTAAATTGAATATTCAATTTTGGTTTTCTTTAGGTTTTTTCTAGCTATCCTTTGATATGATGTTGAATATTATTAATAATGAAGGCTTTGAATTTTATAAAAGATCAATCAATCAATCAATCAAATCAATTTCTATAGCGCTCTTTCCTCAAATTCAAGAGCGCTGGTAAATGAATTTGTTAAACAGATATGTCTTCAGATCCGTACGAAAAGTAAATAATGATATAGAAGTAGTTAAATAAGGAGGTGATGAGTTTCAAATATATGGACATCTTTAAAGAAGGGTCATCTAAGTAAGGTAATAATTGTCTAATACGTCAGTTTTCAATAGATAATAGACATAAACAGTCATGTGTAGAAGATTCGTTCTGACAGTCTGTCCTTCATCTGCAGAGCTCATTTGCCTTGTGAAGTAAGTAGCAAGTGGGTGCTTGCAAGCTGTGCACTGGTGTTCAAATTGAGGCCCTGGCACTTCTTCATAAACACAGTCATGTATTGAAGATTCGTTCTAACACTGTTAGTAACAGTCTGATCTAGAAAACTAAATAACTTTTTTTTCTATAAGGATAATAACTTGTTAACCTAAGCTTAAATTTTCAAAGCCTCGAATTTATCAGTCTATAGTTTTTGAATGTGAATTGTAAAATTATATAATACATTTTTAATGTTTTTGGAAAGACATTTAAAGATAGAGGTTTAGCCACTGGAAATAATTCATTCTTAGTTCACAAATTATTTTTATTTATTTTGACATCGATTATATTTTGAATTGTTTATTATTTTTTCTTTATTTTTAGATTTTCTATTTTTAAAAATTTTATCGATTAAGACACTTATTAATGTGGAAAAATAAAATTTAGTATTTTTATATTACCAATCACAAAAATATTTAACCTGGTATTTTTAGACTAAAAATATGGGTAAAAGTATGAAGTGGATATCTTTGAAGTTTACAAAATAAATGATCCGCTTTTAGAATTTAAAATTTAAATCAAGTATTTAATCAATTAATTAAAAAAATTGATTAAAAAGTTCATAACAAATCTTTAAATTTGTTTCCGCGTTAGCTACCTAAAAATTAGAAATAAGAATCTGTAGTGTCGTCTCCAATTAAATTGAGCTGTAAATATAAAATAATTTTTATAATAAAAGTATTTTTCATTCATATAGGACATAATTGAAGGTTTGACTTAGCTCTATACATAACATTTGAATACTGATTTTATAATTTCATACTTATGTTGATCATATACATAATTGGAATAATAATAAAATATATAAAATCTTGCAACAACAACCTTTTCCCAATCTACCACATATTCTCACTTCTTTATTATCTGTATCCCTTCCTCCTTTCTTTTCAATCTTCTCCACCTCATTATATCTTTATCCCTTCTTCCATTATTTCACTTTTTTCCACCTCTTTTTTTTAATTCTTTCATTTTTCCATCTTCTCGTCATTCATTCTTTTCTTCTTCTTTCTTCTGCTCTTCCTCATTCTCCTCTTTCTCTTCCTCTTCTTCCTCTTCCTCTTCCTCTTTCTCCTCTTCCTCTTCCTCCTCCTCCTCTTCTTTCTTCTTTTTCTCTTTCTCATCCATCTCTTCTTCCTCTTCCTCCTCCTCATCCACCTCTTCCAGCATGCTGCACACTCGCAACTACATGTGGATGTCCAAAGACTCCATTGGCAGCGGAGCTACTGGTGATGTCTTCAAGGGGTGCAACAAGGTATCATCATCATCACCATCATTACTGCCATAATAACCGCCATCAACATCATTATCATCATCATCATCATTATTACTCTTATCCTCTTCATCATTATCATCTTTTCATTATCATCACAAAATCATAATCATTATCATCATAATTGGCAAATCATCATCCTTTTCATCACTATCAACAATAAAATCAAAACCACCATCACCACCCACCATTCTATCCCCCATCATCACCACCACCATCTCATCATCATCACTACCACTACTACTACTACTACCACCACCACCACAAAGAACACAGGGGAAATGGTGGCTATAAAGGTGCCCCGTAAGATGGACAGACGCGGCTTTGAGGAGTGCCAACAGAGGGAACTTGACGTTCTTAAGAGGTTGTTGTTGTTGGTGTTTGTGGTGTTGTTGGTGGTATTGTTGTTGTTGTTGTCTCTTTTAGTTCTTTGCTCTTATTTCGCATGACCGAACCATCTCTGTCTCATGCGGAGAAGGTAGGTGAACACCTCCCCCCCTCTCTCTCTCAGAGCCTCATCGCATTGATCGGTGTGGATGAGCTCCTCTCTCTCTTTCCTGCTGCTCTTGCAGTCCCAGAAGTGGTCTGGGTTGGTCTCCACTTCACCACACAGCTCACAGGTGGCGTCTTCATTCAGGATGTTCCTGCGGTAGAACGCTGTGGCTGGATAGTGGCCGCTGCGTAGCTGGGCCAGAAGTGTCTCTGCTCGCCTACCGGTGCCATCTTCCCCTTTCAGTGGGGCACCGTAGATTCGTTTTCGTCTGGGATCCAACAGCTCAGTAAGTTTCATACTTCTTTTAAGGGTGCTCTTGATTGCCGACCAGGTGACTGACTGTGGTTGCTAGCCTTGGCTTGCGGTGAGTGCGGCTTTGTCTGCCGCCTCGTTACCTTGAACACCAGTGTGTCCAGGAATCCACTGAACTGTCAACTCATTGCTTCGGCTGGCTCTCAAGAGATCCTCCTTTGTCCTACTGAGCTGCGGATCGTCGAATCTTGCTGCGTTCCGTAGGCTTTCGACACTTCCATTACTGTCGGTGAAGATGGTTGCTCTGCCTGGCTGGTGCTCCACGATCCACTTTGCTGCTAAGCTGATGGCTCAGAGTTGTTGTTGTTGGTGATGGTGGTGTTGGTGGCGTTGTTGTTGTTTTTGTTGTTGTTGTATTTCGTTGTGTTGTTCAGCAGTCTGCCCTGCCAGGCTCTTTAGTCAGTTCTCTTGCGTTCTTGCCCAGCCCTTGTTCCAGGGCTGAGCAGTCTGTCCAGAGATGAGTTTGTTGTCTCCTGGGCTGTCTTGCATAGTCTGCCCTGGCAGGGTGGCCGAAAGTACCCACATTTGAGGCGCAAGCGCCCCCCACCGCACCGCGTGGAGGTTCTGGGTATGCGGTAGTGTTGTTGTTGTTGGGTTGGTATTGGTGTTGT
>OX030970.1:4399045-4416545 GCA_943735955.1 Piscicola geometra | reverse complement strand
TGGCAGCCGTGTCAGGAGTCGCTGCATTACATTCTGAGGGCGGTCTCCAGTGTGGTTGAGCGACAAAATGCCCTTCTAGGCAGTGCCAAGATGTTTATGTGCGTGGGGGTGGGGTGGTTTTTGGTGGATGGTGGTTTCGGGAGAGGGGAGAAGGGTGGGTCATTATAAAAGAGTGGTGTTGGTCGAGTGGGGGAGAAGAGGGGTCCCGAAGATGGGTTTATTCCAAAATGGTTAATTATAATTTTGTGGGGTTTGATGGTATTGAGCAGATGGTTGCTAGAGTTGCCTCGTGGAAGAAAACAAAACATTTCCTCCAATCACCAGTCAGCACATCAGCCGGAAGTTCGATCGATTGGACAGTTACAAGAGTCACGTGTCAGATCTCCTCCAATCAGCGCTCTCCAGGCTGAACTCTGTGCAGCTATTGGTCGGCTTTGTACACTCCTTCCACCAATCACAATCCAACCTTTCAGGCTTGGAAGAATACAACAAGGAGCTGAGGAGTGTCAAGAAGGTTTGCACACTTTTGAAAAACTAATAATTAATAATTAAATTAATAAATTACGAATTCTTTCTAATTTTTATTTCACTTTCATTTATTAAAAGCCATTTTCCCTTCATCTATTTTTTGTCACATTTACTTTTTCCATTTAATATTATTCTTTTTCAATTCGTCCTTCTCCATCCATCATCATCCTCTCTCCATCCCTCCACTCACCCTTCCATTTTAATCCACCCCCTCTATTTTAACCCCCCCCCCCACCCCTTTTCCCCTCACCCCCCCAAAAGATCGAGTCACGCTTCACTGCCCTTTCGAACCAAAGCCTCGTCACTTCCATCAAGCTGATCGAGTTGGTCGACTTCTGGTTGGTCGACAAGCCTGGGTGCAAGATGGAGGACTGCTGGTTGGTTGGTTGGATGGATGGATGGATGGATGGATGGATGGATGGATGGATGGAGAGGGGGTTAGATGGTTGGATGGATGGATGGGGGGGTTAGATGGATGAGTCAAAAATAATAGAAAAACTCTCATCACCATCACTTTCATCATAACCATCCCACCACCACCACCATCACCACCACCATCATCATCATCACCACCACCATCATCATCATCACCACAGCGTCTCGCAGATACAGGCGTGGTTGAGGGAGGTGGCAGAGATGAGGGAGAAGGGGGAGGGGGGCGAGACGATGAAGAGGAGGAGGTGGTCGTCAGAGGAGGAGAATATCATGAAGTATGTGGTAGTGCTGATGATGATGATGGTTGTGATGATCGATGTGATGATGATGATGGGGGTGATGATGGGGGGTGATGATGATGATGGGGGTGATGATGGGGGGTGATGATGATGGTGATGGGCGGTGATTGGGGTGATGAGGATGATGGTGATTGGGGTAATGATGATGATGAAAATATTTTAATCCAACACATTTATTTCCTTCTTTTCAGTTCCCTTTCATCCAATTATTCCACTCTCCTTCCTCCACTCACACCCTTCCACAACTCTCCCACTTTTTTTTTCTCTACTCCCTTCTTCTCCAAACCTTTCTTTTTCTTGTTACACCCCTCTTCCCCTTGCTCCCCTTTTCCCCTCACCCCCCCACCCAACCCTCCAACCCACCTCCATCCCACCCTCCAAGCCACCTCCACCCACTCACCCCCCCCCCCACCCAACCCTCCAACCCACCTCCATCCCACCCTCCAAGCCACCTCCACCCACTCACCCCCCTCCCACAAACAACCCACAGGGAGAAGTTGTCGATAGCGATGAAGACTTGCAAGGCATTGGTCGAGGGCCATTGCCAGCCGAACAGTGTCAAACTGTATGAGGAGTTCAAGAAATTCGTTGTGTGCGTTGTTTGGTGGGATGGGGGTGGTTGGGGGAAGATGGTGGTTGGGGAGGGTGGTGGTTGGGAGGGGGTTGGTAGGGGAGGGTGGCGGTGGGTGAGGGTGGTGGTTGGTGAGGGTGGTGGTTGGGAGAGGGTGGTGGTTGGGTGAGGGTGGTGGTTGGGAGAGGGTGGTGGTTGGGGGAAGGTGGTGGTTGGGAGAAGGTGGTGGTTGGGATGGGTCGTGGTTGGAAGAGGGTGGTTGTTGGGGGAAGATGGTTGGGGGAAGATGGTGGTTGGGAGAGGGTGGTGGTTGGGTGAAGGTGGTTGGGAGAGGGTAGTGGTTGGGGGAAGATGGTGGTTGGGAGAGGGTGATGGTTGGGAGAGGGTGGTGGTTGGGTGAAGGTGGTTGGGGGAAGATGGTGGTTGGGAGAGGGTGGTGGTTGGGTGAAGGTGGTTGGGAGAGGGTAGTGGTTGGGGGAAGATGGTGGTTGGGAGAGGGTGATGGTTGGGAGAGGGTGGTGGTTGGGAGATAGTGGTGGTTGGGGGAAGGTGGTGGTTGGGAGAGGGTGGTGGTTGGGGGAAGGTGGTGGTTGGGAGAGGGTGGTGGTTGGGAGAGGGTGGTGGTTGGAAGATGGTGGTGGTTGGGGGAAGATGGTGGTTGGGAGAGGGTGATGGTTGGGAGAGGGTGGTGGTTGGGAGATAGTGGTGGTTGGGGGAAGGTGGTGGTTGGGAGAGGGTGGTGGTTAGGGGAAGGTGGTGGCTGGGAGAGGGTGGTGGTTGGAAGATGGTGGTGGTTGGGGGAAGGTGGTGGTTGGGAGAGGGTGGTGGTTGGGAGAGGGTGGTGGTTGGGAGAAGGTGGTGGTTGGGAGAGGGTGGTGGTTGGGAGAGGGTGGTGGTTGGGAGAGGGTGGTGATTGGGGGAAGATGGTGGTTGGGAGAGGGTGGTGGTTGGGAGAGGGTGGTGGTTGGGAGAGGGTGGTGGTTGGGGGAAGATGGTGGTTGGGAGAGGGTGGTGGTTGGGAGAGGGTGGTGGTTGGGGGAAAGTGGTTGGGGGAAGGTGGTGGTTGGGAGAGGGTGGTGGTTGGGGGAGGGTGGTGGTTGGGAGAGGGTGGTGGTTGGGAGAGAGTGGTGGTTGGGGGAAGGTGGTGGTTGGGGGAAGGTGGTGGTTGGGTGAAGGTGGTTGGGAGAGGGTGGTGGTTGGATGGCTGGTTGGGAGAGGGTGGTGGTTTGGTGGTGGTTGGGAGAGGGTGGTGGCTGGGAGAGGGTGGTGGTTTGGAGGGGTTGGTGGTTGGGAGAGGGTGGTGGTTGGGAGGGGTTGGTGGTTGGGAGAGGGTGGTGGTTGGGAGAGGGTGGTGGTTGGGAGGGGTTAGTGGTTGGGAGAGGGTGGTGGTTGGGAGGGGTGGTGGTTGGGAGAGGGTGGTGGCTGGGATGGATGGGGTGCATGTGGTTGGTGAGTGGTGGGGAATAGGGGGCTGAAATAGTGGGAGGGGGATTGATGGGTGGTGGAGAGGGGGATTGATGGGTGGTGGAGAGGGGGATTGATGGGTGGTGGAGAGGGGGATTGATGGGTGGTGGAGAAGGGGATTGATGGGTGGTGGAGAGGGGGATTGATGGGTGGTGGATAAATTGTGAGTATGACTATTTCTATCCTTTCCCTCCTCCTACTACCAGCACCATCCACTACTCCACAACCACCCCACCCCCCTTCTCTCCACCCACCCACCCCCTTTTTCCACCTTCCCCCCTCCCCACTCTCTCCACCCACCCTCCCACTCCACAACCACACCACCCCACTCTCTCCAGCACCCCACTCTCTCCACCACCCCACTCTCCACCCACCCATCCCCTCTCTCCACCCACCCACCCCCTCTCTCCACCCACCCACCCCCTCTCTCCACCCACCCACCCCCTCTCTCCACCACCCCACTCTCTCCACCACCCCACTCTCCACCCACCCACCCCCTTTCTCCACCACCTCACTCTCTCCACCACCCTACTCTCGACCCACCCACTCCCTCTCTCCACCCACCCACCCACCCCCCCTATAGGTCGGCATGGAGCATATGGGAGGAGCTACAGAACTATGAGGAGGAGCTTGTCGCCTTCATGAATGCACTCAAGGACCTTCAACTCGAAGGGGCCAAGGTTCTTTATTTTATTATATTATTTATTGTATCATTTTATTATATTGTTTATTATAATATTTTATTATTTTATTTTATTGTTTATTATATTATTTTATTTATTATTTTATTGTATTATATTATTTATTATATTATTTTATATTATTTTTTATATTATTTTATTATATTATTTTTTATATTATTTTATTATACTCATCTTTCTATCAATTTAAAAAATTATTTTTTCCCATTTTGACCTATTTTTAAATACTTTTTTTCCCATTTATAATTGATTAATTAATTGTTTTCAATTATTTTTCTATCATTTTAAATTTCTTTTTCTACATTTTCGTTTTTTTATTATTGTGTCTTTTGTAGGTTTTTGTCACTCCTCTTTAGTTGGATTATTTCAACGATCCACTAATCCATCCTTTCATTCATCCATTCTTCACTCACTTTCTCATCCATTCATCACAGGCAGATGAGGAGAGGAGGAGTAACCTACAAATTCCTTCCACCCTTCCCTCCACCAACATCACTCCTTCCCCCCTCACTCCCATTAATCCAGGTAACAAAACCAAAGATCGTTTATGTTTATTTGTTAGCCTATCTATCGTTTGTCATGATAAATTAACTTTCATATTTGTTAATCCTAATAGAATGCTTTCATAATCTCCACCAATATCATCTTCATAACATTCATCATCATCATATCATCATCATCGCCATCATCACCACCAGTAGTGACTAGAATCACCATCATCATCATCACCATCATCATCATCACCATCATCATCATCACCATCATCATCATCACCATCATCATCATCATCATCACCACCATCAGCATCATCATCACCACCATCACCATCATCATCGCCATCATCATCATCATCATCATCACCACCAGTAGTGACTAGAATCTTGGAGATGTCGCAAGAAGGAAATAGGGAGAGTGACTTTATGAGGCAATTGCTCTCCATGGTGTGAGTGGTGCTGATGATGATGATGATGATGGAGGTGGTGGAGATGATGATGGTGTGAGTGGTGCTGATGATAATGATGGTGTGAGTGGTGATGAAGATGATGATGGTGTGAGTGGTGCTGATGATAATGATGGTGTGAGTGGTGATGAAGATGATGATGGTGTGAGTGGTGCTGATGATGATGATTGTGCTGGTGGTGGTGATGATGATGATGGTGTGAGTGGTGATGATGATGATGATGGTGTGAGTGGTGGTGATGATGATCATGGAGGTGGTGGTGGTAGTGATGGTGTGAGTGGTGATGATGGTGGTGCTGATGATGATGATGGTGTGAGTGGTAAAGATGATGATGCTGATGATGATGATGGAGGTGAGGATGATGAGTATGATGATAGTGGTGGTGTGATAGATATGAAGATGAGGAAGATGATGTGCTGGATATGCAAGTAGTAATTATAATACAGAGGATAATTTGGTGGTGCTGATAATGATGTAGTGGTGGTAATTATGATAATGATGATGTGGTGGTACTGATAATGATGATAAGATGTGTTGGTGCTGATAATGATGATAAGATGTGATGGTGCTGATGACGATGTGGCGGTAGAGATGATAATAACATGGTAAAGGTACTGATGATGATAATAATACCATGACGTCACCACGACAACTCAGGTCTGAGAAGAAGAGCAGTCTGTTGAGGGAGATCCTGCCACTGGCCGAGGAGAACCACTTGCTTACCAGCAGCATCAGGTGTGCTCATCATCATCATCATCATCGCCATTATCATCATCATCATCGCCATTTTCATCATTATCGCCGACAAGGTTGCATCATCGCACCCGTCATCATCATCGTCATCAAGATTTAATCATTCCTATTACATCACCATTCTTATGATTTAATCATCATTGTCATAAATTTAATGAATTCATTATTCTTATGACTTCACCATCATCATCATCATCATCATCATCACCACCCTCCACCTCTAATTTAGGACATTTCCACCACCACCACCACCCTTGCATTAATGACATCCTCCACAACCACCACCACCCACCCTGCCATTAGTGACACCCTGGTAGACTGGATGAGTCACAAATCAAGCTCAAATTAAAGTGACTCATAACTGCATAACTTACCTCGCGTTAATAGTCGTTTACGGCGAAGCTGTGCAGTGTCGTTAAGCGAATATTCCTGAATACAGCGAATTTCTTTTTGCATCACTTACTGCCTTTGTAGTTATTTTGACTTTTATTTGTTAATTGTAAAATTTAAGTGGTTTAGAGTTAGTTTCTGATCATTGTGATAGCAATATTTCATACAGTTTGATTTTATTTACCATTTAATATAACTATTTTAATTTAACCAGAGTAAAAATTAAGTTATTACATTTTAGCCTTGTGATAATGATTATAATGGTCATGGTGATGATGATTATGGTGTTGATAATGATGATCATGGCATCGATGATAACTTTTAATAAATTGAAACAAAAATGTTGAATTTATTAATTTACTAGAAATAAAATTGTTGCTACTATTGTGATTAATTTAAATAAAATAAAATTATAGTAAGTTTGTAAAAATAATTTTCAAAACTAATTCAACTACTCTCAGCACCTAACCAACAACAACTACAACACAATCTCTTGAGTATAAACCCTTCCAATCTTGGACGCCATCTTTTTGTTGTAGTTGTTGTTGTGTTGTTGCTTCAGTTTGTTACACATTCCCATTTCTTCAGGAGAACACTGTTGTAGTAGTGGTGGTGGTCATAATAATAGTAGTAGTAGTGGTAATAGTAGTAGTAGTAGTAGTAGTAGTAGTAGTAGTAGTAGTAGTAGTAGTAGTAGTAGTAGTAGTAGTAGTAGTGTCATCACTGAACCCACCACAAGACTGGCATACTGGTGTAGTTTCAAGAGGAGGGCATGGGGGTGGAGGGTGAAGGGGGTGTGGTGAGAGTCGAACAACACCCCCACCCACGCAACCAACTTCCCCACGTATGCGTCATCGTCCTCTTCATTCATCTTTCTTTTCTTTGCTTTTTTTATTTCTGCATCATCATCATCATCATCATCGTCGCCATTGTCACGGCCATCATCATCATCATCACCGACCAGCTCTTTGCAGAAGAACTCCATTAATGCCTGTGATTGGTGCATTGCATTTGTATGGTGACAAAGCGTTGTGCAATAGTGCTAAATAAACAAATAATAAAATAATATTACTAAAAAATATTTAAAAAACGAAATTAGGTTTAACAAATAATAATAATAATTATATATTTTCGAAATATTGAAGTATTAATTTTGAAAAAGTATTATTTAATAAATCTTTTAATGTTATTATTATAATTATTTATAAGTCAAGAATAACCAGGGCCTCTTTGAAGGGCATGTGTTTGGCAAGGGCAAGTGCACCCACCCTGCAATGCAGTGCCACAGCCCTGGAGGAGGAGGAGGATGAGAAAGAGGAAGAGGAGAAGGGGGAGTAGAAGGAGGGAGAGGATGAGGAGAAGGAGGAGAGAGGGAGGAGGAGGAGGAAGAGGGGGGGAGGAGAAGGGGAAGGAAAAATGAAAGTTCAATTTTTTGAATTCGTTTTTTAGTAATAAAAATATATGATTGTATACATTGTATTTTATTGTTGAACGATAAAACAGGTTTTGTGAAAATAAAGTTAATTTTTATTTCAGAAGTAAACCTTGTTAAAAGTTGTAATAATAACAAACATAAAAACAAAGAGAAAGATGTAACTTTCATCGAATTGTAAAAACATTGAAAAAATGTAAAAACACATGAATCTTGTATTATTATGATTGTTATTATAAACCGGAGGAGGGAGAGCTTGGAGGGGCTTGTGAAGGAGGTGTCTGGCTCACTTGGAAGGAGAATTAATAAGATAATAAAAAGTTAACAGTAAATGCCATTCTCGCCGTCTCCCTCTCCTTAACCACACCCCTCTCTCCATCCTCCCTCTCCTTAATCACACCCCTCTCTCCATCCTCCCTCTCCTTAACCACACCCCTTTCTTCACCCTACCTCCTCTCTTATTACCACCCCATCTACCTCACTTACCCCAGCTCTCTCATCAACCCACACACCCACACAGCTCTCAAACCAACCCACTCCTTCCACGCACCACCTTCAACCAACCCCACCCACCCACCTCTTCATCCCCCCAACTCCACCCACCCACTTCTCAATCAACCAAATTCTAATTCCCTTCCATCCCATCATCCCCCCTCACCACTTACACACTCAACCACCTCACACCCCTCACCAACCCACTCCATTAAACAAACCACCTCACACCCCTCACCAACCCACTCCACCAAACAAACCACCTCACACCCCTCACCAACCCACTCCACCAAACAAACCACCTCACACCTCTCACCAACCCACTCCACTCCACCAAACCACCACCCACCTCAGCAGGTAGACAAGCAGTTTGATGACGACCACCGCGATGAGTTGGTTGCCGTGGTGATGGAGGAGGTGGGTCAGCAAGTGGTGTTGCCGGCTTGATAGTAGTGTCTCCAGCAGTTGTAGTTGCACGCTGTGTTGCAATGGATGAGTGTTGTTGATTTTTTGTTGCAGAGTGTTGTTGATGTGTTGTTTAGTTTTTTAGAGTTAAAGTGTTGTTGAAGTGTTGTGTTTTAAAATATTATTTTTATTTTATTTAAAACACCAAATGATGGTGGGATATTAAACATTTATGATTTAAAAAAATATTTTAATAAAATTAATTATAGTATAAATAAATAAAATTATGATATTCAAGAAAATTTATGAGCATAATAATTAAAACTAAGTTATTATAGTAATAAATGAAATTAATGTATTTTAAAAATAATAAAAATTATGTCAAATAAGCAATGGCTAATGACTCGGAGGGAAGTTGGTGTTGGATGAAAGGAAGAAGTGACCACTTCTTATTCAGTATCTTTTGGAGGATACGTTGATGGCATGATGATGATGATGTTGTTGATGATGATGATGATGATGCTGGTGGCGGTGGTGATGATGATGATAGAGGAATTTTGTAATCAAAGTCTGCGAGTGCTTTCATGAATTCTTCTTCTGTATCCAGCTACAAGGGTGGTGGTGGTCATGATTATGATCAAACTATCATCAGCACCAACTATATTAGTATAATTATCATCATTATTATTATTACAATTATTATTTTTTCGTTTTTTATTATTGAAAACCTCAAGCATGGCTTCCAGGCATGCATCAGTTTCACTGTTGAAAGCCTGGAAGAACTCCTTATGTGGTGGTGGGAAAGAATATAATAATAATAATAATAATAATATAAATAATGACAAAAATAAGAATAGATCTTATTATTATTTATTAAAATTATTGCAAGAAATGCATTTTATAGCATTATATGATTAATAATTATGTTAAATTCAATAATTTATTTATTTAAATAATTGATAAAACTTTTTACTAGAAGTAGGTAAATTATGGAATAAAACTAAAAAAATAATATTTGAAACAAAAACAAGAAACATTTTAATTAATAAATAAATAAATAAAATAAAAATCTTAACTAATAAAAAAGATAAGAAATGACAATATATAAAAAATAAATAGGATAAATGATGAAATGGTCTCTGACAGTAGAGAGGGTGAGGAGGGAGGTAGCGTGTTGTGGCGGCATGCGCACACGCACACTCCACAAACCACGTGACGTCATCATCCATAAGCCACCCCCACCCCCAGTACCAGTCCCACCAGGGTGGTGGTGGTGGGGGAGGAGTTGGAGGGGGATGCCTGTGGTGGTGGTAGTGGAATTGGTGGAGGTGATAGGGGGGAAAAGGAGAAGAAAGGGTGAGTGGGTGGTGAAAGAGAAGGGGTGGAGTGGATGTTGGTAGAGGTGGATGGTGGAGAGGAAAGAAGAGTAGCGGTATAAGAAGAAGGGGTGGGTGGTGGAAGGTAGCGGTGGTGGTGGAAGGTAGCAGTGGTGGTGGAAGGTAGCAATGGTGGTGATAGAAGAGAGAGAGGGTAGGAGTGGGTGGTGAAGGATGGATGAAAAGAAGAGGGGGTTAGTGGTGGAGATGGAAAGAAGGAATATAGTGGGTGGGGATGATAAAAATAGTAATGCTAAAAGATGATGATGATTGCGATGATGATTATAATCATGATGATGATGATTATCATGATGATGATGATCACAAAACCTTGATGCTTGGTGGAGAAGGGGTGTTGTTGGATGGGTGGGTGGCAGCGGTAGTCGTGGTTACAGAGGTGGGTTGAGGAGAGGGTGATGGCTTGGGTGGGTGTGAGGGGCAGCCAGAGGGATGGGGTGGTGGTGGAGGGAACCGGGTGGGTTGGGAGCAAATTGGCTGTTGTGGATGATATTGTTATGATAATGATTATAATAATAATAATCAAAATAGTAAAGTTGAGATAATAGTGTGTGAAATGACAATTGAGTTAATTAACAAACTAATAAATAATTAATAATAATTATAGATAGATAGATAGATAGATAGATAGATAGATAGATAGATAGATAGATAGATAGATAGATAGATAGATAGATAGATAGATAGATAGATAGATAGATAGATAGATAGATAGATAGATAGATAGATAGATAGATAGATAGATAGATAGATAGATAGATAGATAGATAGATAGATAGATAGATAGACAATCAGACAAAGAAATCACCAGCAGCTTGGTGGTTTGGGGTGATGGATGGATGTTTATTCTGCATGATGACGTCATATTGATGGATGATGATGATACCTTCCTGTGGTGATGATGATGATAGTTTGGTAGCGATGATGATGATGATGGCGTAGTGGCAATAATGAACTTTTAAATAATATAAACTGTATTCTCATGATCATTATCCCCACCAAAAACAAAACATACTATTTGTACTAATAATTTATTATTATTATTATTGTTATTATTAATGTTATTATTATTTTTATTATTATTTTTATTATTATTGTTATTATTACCTTTATGCTGGTGACCACAACCGAGTTCTTGCCACTCCAGCATACAGAATAAGCCTCCAAGACTTTATTGCTATGAACTTTATCACTATTATTTGATATATTATTATTTTTGATATTATTAATTGTGTTCTTCTTTTCATCTTTCCACGCAACCACTTCGCCATCTCCCCTCACCATCACCAGCACTTTCTCTCCCACCAGCAATAACTTATCAACTCTTTGGGATAGCTGCATGCATGGTGGTAGTGATGATGATGATCAAGATGATGATGATGATGATGATGATCATGGTGGTGGTGTTGATGATGGTGATGGAAACAGAGACGAAGGAATGATTTTTAAACTTGAAATGTTTTCAACCCACTCATCCATCCACCCACAGATAACTCATGCACCACTCCACCCCCTACCCATAAAACCACTCCATATCCATCCAACCCAACCCACTAACCCCCTATCCACCCAATCCACTGACCCAACCCACCCATCTAAACCATTAATCCAACCCACCTTAAACTCTTTCCTGGTCGCATCCATGCTTCCAGCCACCTTCCACCTCACCACACCCATCCCTTCATCCACCACGCAATACACGTAAGAACCACGCTTGACTGCTGGTGTTGTTGCGTACCTCAACCCCAAATGCCAATCCTGGATCACCCTACCCATCCCTAACTATCAATTGGGATAGCATGATGATGATGATCATTATGATGGTTGTGGCAATGATTATGATAGGATAATTTTTTTATAGAATTTTAATTTAGAATCATACTAATTTAAAATAAATATCTTTATTTCTCACAGACTGAGGCCATGTTAAATATTTAGTATTTCAACTTTTAAGCAAACCAGAAACACAAAACTATTTATTTAATTAACTTAACTGAAAAACTAAGCCTAATTTAAATATAAATTTTAAAATAAAATACTAAAAGCAAACCTGAATGAGTGACACTTTTTCTCTCTCAGTCAGGACGATTTGGTCGTCTGCGCATGCAAAAACTCCCACCACTTCCTTCCCACTCTCCACCTTCCACAACAACTCCCCAATGCAATGGCCATGGCTGCCTTCTAACTTCAAAAGAGCCATGCTACCTTTTGAAAACTAATTGACACTAATAATTAGTGATTAATTAATTTGATTATGGGTTTATTATGAATTAATAATTTTTTTCTTGAATATGATTGTTGTTAAAACAATAATGTGTGCTAGTAAAGGGATATGTAGAGCAGGTGGTGAAATGATCTAACGAAAATATAAGGATTTAAACTTCTCGATATATTCTTCAATTAAAAAAATAAAAAAGTCAAATTTATTTTTTTAATAAATTTATTTATAATATTTAGAGTTAAAATTAGAATACATTTGATTCAAAATTTTAATTATCTATTTTTAGTTTTTTTCGAAAACTAAAAACACATAGAGTGTTTTGTTTTCAAAACTTTAATGGTATATCGATAGATTAATCAAATAAATAAAACTAAACTATAATTTTATTGTAAATTATACTTATGAGTATAATTTATCTTTTTTAAGCAGCGTTTGTACGTGTTCTTACGATTTTAATATGGATCATCATTTGACAAAATACCAAGAAATTTATCGTATGTAAAAATAAATTACCAAACCATGAAGATCTAAAATTAATCAGAAGTTTAATATATTTTGAATATTCTGTCCACGAAGTTTATTATCTTTGAAACAAAGTCGTGCTAGAAGGAATGCAGTGACTGTTAAAGAGCACTTAACAACATGAATATTAAATATTGATAAAATTTAAAAATATTTATTTAATTATGATAAAATAAAAAATTAAAAAACTTCACTTTAAAGCTTAGTTCACTCTCTACCTTTTACCATCATTTCACCACACCATCTTATTAAATAAACATCATAACCATCATCATCATCATGCTTCTTGGGAGCAATTGGTTCAGTGACAACAGTAATACTGGAGACCACAAAGAATTTAGTCACTTCATTGACGTCATCAACAGTACTGATGATAGTAGTAGTTTAAAGTTGGTTGGTGCTGATGATAGTGCTAGTTTCAAACTAGTTGGTGCTGTTAGTGGTAACTTTGGTACAGGTGGTCATGATGATAGTATTAATAAATCAAATTATGGTGGTTGTGATGATGATAGCTCATATGGTAAAAACAACTTTGGTGGTTGGGAATTGCATCTACCGAACCACCAAGCTCTTTATACATCATCATCATCATCATTACTAGCAACATCATCATCATCATCATCATCATTACTCGCAACATCATCATCATCATCATGTATTACACAATCCCCGCTATCGTCATCACGGATGAATCTTTTTGAACAAATATACCTATCAGCTAATAATAATAATTCCTATATTAATCATGATCATGATGATGATGATGATGGAGATGATAATAGTGGAGAGAGGAATGAAGATAATGATGATGATAATGACAATTATAATGCAATTGATAAAATTAATTATAATTATGAAAAATGTGATAGTCTTAATGAAAAATATGGAACAGATGATAATGATGATGGTGGTGATGATAGTGATACATTCAAAAGAAGAGAAGACACAGAGGAGAAAAATTTGTTTGACATCATTCTTAGTGGGGGGTTGGATCTCACAAAGCCATCATTATCATCATCATCTATTTTTTCATCATCATCTTCTTTTTCATCATCATCATCAGGAACAACAACATCATTTACATCATCAGGATTGTCATCAACAACAAAATTAATATCATCTTCTTCATCATCATCATCGTCATCATCAACACTGTCGAGACCATCCCTGATGGTCAGACTGGAGATTAAAGGCTTGAAGCGAACCACCACTTCCACCTCCTTCCATCCACCCCCTGCTAAAAGAGTATGCAAGGGTGCTGATGATGATGCCAATATAATAAAGAAAATTTTGGACACAAAGTTTAATAATAATAATAATAATAATAAAAAGACAGATGGAGATGATAATGATGCTGTAATGAAACCACTCCAAAAAGAATCTCAGGTTAAAGAGGTCAACAAAGCCAAAAGAGCCTACAACAAAAAGAATAAAAATACTTTGAATAAAAATAAAAATATAGTTAATAATAATAATAATAATAATGGTAAAAAGATGGCTGGTAGGAGAAGGGGTGTGTCTAAAAGAGTGGACATTTTTCGTCACTATGGTAACTTGGAGATGGTGTTGTTGTGTCTATGTTTTTGTATTTATGGTAGTTTTGATGCTAATTTTTTGAAATTGTTGTTATTGCTTTTATAATAATTAATATTAATATATTTTTTCCAATATTTTCTCATCTATCATCACCCATTTCCTTCTCTATCAGCTCATCTTTCCACTTGCTTACAACTTATTCATCCAAAAACTTCGCTTTCCACCCACCCACTCTTTTTTCCACACCTCACCCACCCACGCAGTCATCCATCTTCACATTTTTTCCCCCTACTCAACCAACCACTCACCCATCCACCCTCATCTCCACTCCCAAACCAACCAACCAAACTAACCAAACCAACCCACCCACCAAACCAACCCACCCAACCCACCAACCAAACCAACCCACCCAACCAACCCACCCAACCAAC
Organism: Piscicola geometra; assembly: GCA_943735955.1. Taxonomy (NCBI): domain Eukaryota; kingdom Metazoa; phylum Annelida; class Clitellata; order Hirudinida; family Piscicolidae; genus Piscicola; species Piscicola geometra. The sequence goes on along the minus strand of OX030970.1, from coordinate 4,402,010 downwards.
CCACCCAACCAACCCACCCAACCAACCCACCCAACCAACCCACCCAACCAAACCAACCCACCTACCAAACCATCCCACCCACCCAACCAACCCACCCAACCAAACCAAACCAACCCACCCAACCAAACCCACCAACCAAACCAAACCAACCCACCAACCCAAACCAACCCACGCAGTAATAGGACCAGGGCTGGCGAACTTGGGTAACACTTGCTTTCTGAACGCAACCATCCAATGCCTCAGCCACCTGCCACCACTGCGACACCACTTCATGCAGCTGCATCGCTATTGTGCGTGTGGGGGGTGGTGGTGTGGTGGTGGTGGTGGTGTGGTGGTGTGGGGGGTGGTGGTGGTGTGGTGGTGGTTTGGTGGTGGTGGTGGTGGTGGTGGTGGTGGTGGTGGGGCTGGGATGGGATGGTGTGGTGGATTTTTGGAATGGGTTTGGGGGTGGGGTGTGGTGAGGCGTGGTGATTTATGGTGAGTGTGGGGATTTTTGTTACTGTTTTGGGGGTTTTTTTGTGTGGTTCTTATGGATGGTTTCGGGATGTTTATTATTATTATTTTTCGTGTGGGTGGTTTCAGGATGTTTTTTGTGGGTGGGGTGGGGTGGGGTGGAGTGGATTTGTGTGAAGGAGATGCTTTTTTGAAGGTTGGTGCTTTGTGTTGGCAGGGTTCGAGGTGGTGGTGTCAGGGAAGGAATGGTTTGTGTGTTGGGATTGGATGGTTTGTGTGGTGGTTCATGTTGGGATGGTTTATTACAATTATTATTATCATTAAAGACAACACCAACAACAGGCGTGGAGTGGCAGGCTTGTGTGGTTTGTGAGGTGGGAAGGCACGTGACTTCATGCTTCCATGACGACCGTCAAGCCGTCATCAAACCACACGCCATTCTGCAAGTGTGCAAAGGTGTGTGTGTGTGTGTGTGTGTCACTGTGTTTGTGTGTGTGCGTGTGTGTGTATGTGTGTGTGTGTTTGTGTGTGTGCGTGTGTGTGTATGTGTGTGTGTGTTTGTGTGTGTGTGTTTGTGTGTGTGCGTGTGTGTGTATGTGTGTGCGTGTCACTGTGTGTGTGTGTGTGTTATGTATGTATGTATGTGTGCATGCCCACACATTCAAACACACGCACAAACACACTCACACACACACAGCGACGGCAGGACACATGAGGTGGGGGAGGCAGGAAGACGCGCATGAACTTCTGCGCTCTCTCGTCGATGCCATGCATTCGGATGCTCTTCTCCATCATCATCAAGACCATCAAGATCATCATCAAGACCATCAAGATCATCATCATCAATATCCTACTAACCATCATCATCATCATGATCGTTTACATCAGCAACAGGGTCTTCATAATCATAATCATCATAATAATAATCATCATAATAATAATCATCATAATAATAATCATCATAATAATAATCATCATAATAATAATCATAATAATAATAATAATCATCATCATCATTCGGTACATGGCAGTGTTAATCACCATGGAAAAGTTTATTTTCATGAGGTAACAAATACCGAAAAAAGCAAGCATTCAAATGAAGATGATGGTGATGATAATCATGTTGATGGTCATGATGATGATGATGATGTGAGACCTAGCTATGCAAGAACCACCAACAGCAGTATGTTCACAGACTTACATAAAGACTTTGGTTTATCTCATGGTGATGATGATGATCGCGGTACTGCTGTGGTGAACACTTGTACTACTACTACTACTACTACTACTACTACTATTGCTACTACTTCTAGCAGTAATGTCAGTACTTCAAATAGTAGCATTATTGGTGAAACATCTGAAGTCTTAAAAAGTGAATCTGCTCAAAAAGGCTCCTTAAAGGATGATGATGATGGTAATAGTAAAAATAATAATAATAGTAATAATGATAAAAATGTATCTTCTCTAATCTATGATATCTTTGCTGGCAAACTTAGGAGTCAAGGTATCATTATCATCATCAATATCATCACCATCATCATCATCATCATCATCATCATCATCATCAATTTTATTGTTTTTTAATTCATAGAACACCTTCTCCACTCATCACCCTCTCAAATCTACCCTCATCAACTTTTTCATTCATTCTCATCTACCCAAACTCCCCCTACCCTCTTCCACCCACCCTACCCTCTTCCACCCACCCACCCACCCACCCACCAGTCAGGTGTAGCGAGTGCGGCTCAACTTCAGACACAGACGACACATTCCTAGACATCTGTCTAGACATCACCAAGCACCACAGTCTAGACCAAGCGTTGACCTCATTCTTTGAGGAAGAGGCCATTGATGAGGGGCTTAAAGCTTATCAGTGCAACAAGTGGGTGGGGTGGGAAAGGGGTGGGGGTGTGGGTGGGTAGAGGGGGAGGGTGGGGTGAGGGAAGGGGTGGGGGTGTGGGTGGGTAGAGGAGGAGGGTGGGGTGAGGGAAGGGGTGGGGGTGTGGGTGGGTAGAGGAGGAGGGTGGGGAGATGGAGTGGAGGGAATGTGGGTGGGGAGAGGAGGAGGGTGGGGGGATGGAGTGGAGGGAATGTGGGTGGGTAGTGAGGCGATGGAGTGGGGAAGGAAATGGGGAGGCGTGGGGAGGCAAAAGGGAATTTTGAAAAGAGGGAAAAGTGAGAGTACTTGTTTGTATCTTAGCACCACTACAACCACCACCACTACCACCACCACCACAACCACCACCACCACTACAACCACCACCACTACAACCACCACCACAACCACCACCACAACCACCACCACAACCACCACCACAACCACCACCACTACAACCACAACCACCACCACAACCACCACCACCACAACCACCACCACTACAACCACCACCACAACCACCACCACTACAACCACCACCACTACAACCACCACCACAACCACCACCACCACAACCACCACCACAACCACAACCACCACCACAACCACCACTACAACCACCACCACAACCACTAC
>OX030970.1:4331545-4396545 GCA_943735955.1 Piscicola geometra | reverse complement strand
TCTCCCATCCCATCTGTCCACCCATCCAATTCTTTCTACCCAAAACCGATCAAGCCACTCGTTCCTAAATCTAAATCTCTCACATTTTCTAATCATCTTGAATCACCCATTGCTCCTAAAAGTATCCTAAAAGTACCTCTAAATTCATCATCATCATCATCCTTATCATCATCATCGTCATCATCATCATCATCACCATCATCTCAAAAAAATACATCATCCTATCATTTTCTCTTTTCAAAAAAATCATCACCATCTCTCCAATCTCCCCTCACCACTCCTCCATTTCTCCAATCTCCCCTCACCACTCCTCCATCTCTCTCCCACCCTCTCATCTCTAAAACATCTCAAAACGACACGAATAGTAATAAGAATATAAATAATAAGATGAATAAAAATAAGTTTTTAAATGAAAAAGTGACTAGTAATAAAAATGAATTTATTTATAAAAATAATGGGAATAGTTATAGTGGTAATCGTAATAACTATACCAATAATAATAATCATAATAAAACTAAAAAAATTATAGACAAAACAAAAAATGAAAAGGTGAACAAAGAGAGAAGCAAAGAAACGCATAGGAACACATACAAGCACACATACATCAACAGTGACATGCCAGATTACCTTCTAAGTCTTTTGAAACCCCAGGCGTTGTCAAATTCTCCCCATCTTCCATCCACCTTCAAAATCCCTCTTCTGAAGAAGAGTGATAATCAAAACCAACAACCACATAGCAACCAACAATCTCCACATAGCAACCAACAACCACATAGCGACCAACAACCACATAGCAACCAACAATCTCTACATAACAACCAACAATCTCCACATAGCAACCAACAATCTCTACATAGCAACCAACAATCTCTACATAGCAACCAACAACCACATAGCAACCAACAACCACATAGCAACCAACAACCACATAGCAACCAACAACCACATAGCAACCAACAAAAACCACATAGCAACTTCCAACAATTTAACAACCCCACATACAACAGTCCTACATTCAACAACCCTTCATTTAACAATCAAGAATTTCTCAGCAACAATCTTCAGCCACTTAACCACGCTTCAGCCAAAAGCAAGCCAAACCACAAGCCACCAAAGCACCCATCTCACAAAAGTGCACCCAACAACAACAACAACAACAACAACAACAACAACAACTATACAATGTCTTCTGCTACCGAAACAACGAACAGCAATAAATTCAATGGTTTTCACAAAGATGATGATGATGATCATCATCATGAAATCCAAGACGTTCATGATAATGATGATGGTGATGATTATGATGATGAGGATGATGGAAGGTTATCAATTGTGATTGACGATTTTAAAGAAATTCTTTCTCCCAAAAAGGAAATAGTTCAAAGAAAAAAGATTAAAAATAAGATGGGAAGGTTCGGGAAAATACCTCACAAATCCGTCACTAACGGAAACACTTCGATAGGCGGAAATAGGTCAAAGATTATAAATAATGGATCAGTAGGAAAGACACCAAATAGTGAATGTTTAAAAGTTCCGCCTTTGAAGTTAAAAAGAGATTCTGTCGAGAAAGATCATTACTATGTAGTCCGATCATGATAATTTGTTATTATTTTATTATAATGAATTACTAGTATCATGATCATTTATTATTATTATTATTTAATAATAATTTGAGTGACAGTTCATATTATTTTTATTATTTTAGTTGTTTTTGATTATATTATAAGTAATAATTATTCTACTGATATCTTTTCTAATATAATTATTTTTATTATTTCTTTTGTTGGTGTTTATTATTGTTTTTCTTCTTGTCGGTACGTTGTTGATAATAGTTTTTTAAGTAATCAATGCCCTTTTTAAAGAGAATTTATGGAATTTCAAAAGAACTTTCTACTTTTTTAGAGTGTTATTAAGCGTTTAATGATTTATTTCTTTTTAATAAATATTCAATAAAATATAGATCAGAGTACTCTTAACGTATTAATAAAATAATTTATTAAAAATAAGAAAAAATTTAATTAAAAGTTTAAAATTCTAACAACTACATTTTATTTACAAAACAGTTATTTATTTTAAACACTTCAACCTCATCCCCTTTCTCCATGGAAACGGTGTATTAATTAATTGTCTAAAATTTAGACTCTAAATTACCTATTCTTTCGTCTAGAGAATTTACACAAAAAGACTATTTAATCCTTTAAATTTCAGTTTTGAAACTAAAAACTCATTGAATAATGTGTTTCAATCAATTTTCATAAATTTCAATTCTGAAAAGTGAATAATTTATCCGAATCTCTCACTCTTCATTTAAGACTTAAATTAAGACTTAATTATTAAGTCCTAACTCAATTAATTCTTTCACCACGAAACGCTATTTGACGTGAAAAGAACAAGATTACGTAATGGAGAAGTATAAGAAAGGAACTGAGAATCAGTCGTTTGTAGAAGAGGGAGAGGGTAAAGAAGAAAAGGTGGGTAAACAAAAGAAATGTATTTTAAGAATTCATTTTTACAATATTTAGGTTTAATAATTCATAATTAATAAATCTATAATAACTTATTATCATATAGGAAAAGTTGTAATAATAGTTATAACATTTTTTTAGACTGTGAAAGAAGGCAAGTCCCAAGAAACAGGAAAGAAAAAAAAGAAGAGGAAGAAGATTAAAGGTTTAAAAGTTGATTAATTGATAATAAAAAATGATTAACTATTTATTATATATAATTATAAATTTATATTGTTAAACTATTTATTACTCTTCGAATCTTGTTTAAATATTTAAAATTGTTCTTTCAAACGACGAGAACCATAATAATAATAAGAATAAATCATTTATTTGGTGAGACTGAAAAATAAAATGATTATTTAAATAGAATTAAAAAAATTAAAACTAGAAAGTTAGAGAGAAATGGTCATAATCTCATTTTTATGCAAGCCAATCCTCCGTATTGGAAAGCTTGCTTTTTTTTAAAGATGTAAAATGGTGTTCATCATTTTTATAACTATCATCATCTTCATCTCCATCATCATCACTATCATCTTAATCATCTTCATCATCATCTCCATCATCTTAATCATCATCATCATCATCTCCATCATTTTAATCATCATCTTTATCATCTCCATCATCATCATCATCTTTATCATCTCCATCATCTTAATCATCTCCATCATCATAATCTTCTTCATCATTATCATAATCATCTTTATCATCTCCATCATCTTTATCATCTCCATCATCTTAATCATCTCCATCATCATAATCTTCTTCATCATCATCATCATTATCTTTATCATCTCCATCATCATAATCATCTTCTTAATCATCATCATCACCATCTTAATCATCTTCTTCATCATCATCATCAGGAGAGTCACCGAAAGGGCATTTGGATGATGGGCATATAATGCAGGTTATGGTGGGATGATAAAAGGATGCTGATGATGATGATGTTGATAAAGTATTTCAAATTGTTTACTGATCATGGATTAAAAGTAGGCTTCAAACTAATGCAGGTGCAAATTAAGAACTCAAATAGGTGCAAACAATAAATTAATACAGGTGAAAACTGCACACACCAATTCAGGTGTAAATAATCAACCACCTTTCCCTACAGGTGTAAATAAATAATCAACCACCACCCAATACAGGTGTTGGTGCACAGGTGTGACCGTTTCCGGTGCCCCCACCCTTCCAAACTTGCCTCCACCCTGACCACCACCCACCTGGCCGTCAAGGTTTCATTCGTCGATGCAGTTAGCCAGGCATATCTCAAGAAGTCTAATAGGTTTCTATATATTGTGTATATTCAATAATAATAATAATAATGACGAGCATTATTATAGTGGCGTATAACCCGAACGGACTTCCAGGCCACTTAGGCTGCATATTTTCATTTGCGTCTTGTGCTTACTAGGGCATTGGTTGCACTTGAACCTAGGACCTTTCATTATTGGTCAAGCCGAGAGTCGCTACCCGTTCACCATATTTATCTTTATATTGTTTTTTTCTTCTGATTTTGGTTGCATTGTAAAAATAGTTTTTTATGAATAACTTTTAATTGATTCTTCAGTATTCATTTATCTAACTTATGAAACAAAACACATTAATTAAATGACTGCAACAACGACAACTTTTATAAACAACGACAACTTTTATCAACAACGACCATACCCAAAATCCACAAAACAACAAGCACAAGCACAACAACAACCTTTATCCACAAAAATAACTGTTTTGAAAAAAACAACTACAACAACAACAAAAACAACAAAACAACCATCCCAACAACAACCATCCCAACAACAACCATCCCAACAACAACCATCCCAACAACAACCATCCCAACAACAACCATCCCAACAACAACAACCATCCCAACAACAACAACAACAACCATCCCAACAACAACCATCCCAACAACAAAAACAACCATCCAAACAACAAAAACAACAACCATCCCAACAACAACAACAAACATCCCAACAACATAAACAACCATCCCAACAACAACAACAACAGCAAACGTCCAGTAATATCGCGATACGAGAAGGATGTGGATGTGATACAAGCCGTAATGAGCGTGCCCTTTGTGAGGGAGGGGGGAGGCAGGTGGGTGGGTGAATGGGTGGGTGGGTGGTGGGTGGATGGGTGGGTGGGTGGGTGGATGGGTGGGTGGGTGGGTAGGTTGATGGGTGGGTGGGTGGGTTGGAGGGTGAGTGGGTTGATGAGTGGGTGAGAGGGTGAATGGGTGGGCAGGCGGGTGGGTGGGTAAGGTAAAGTAAGGGATGAAAGAAGGTGGTTTGGTTGGCAGAGGGATGGATGGGAAGTGGATGGGTAGGTGGTTGTTTTGGTTAGGGTTAGGTTCAGGGTTAGTAGATATTTTTTGTGTGAAGAATAGATGGTTTGGTTGAAGGGATGAGTGGATGCTTTTGTTTAAGAAGACTGGTTGGTGGTGGTGGTGGTTAGGTGGTTTTGTGAGGAAGTGAAGGGAGGGGGGGCACGTGAGTGGTGGTGAATGGATGGATGGGCAGCAGGTTGGTGGTAGTGGTTGTTGGGTGGTGGTGGATGGGTGGTGGTGGGTGGGTCTGAGTTGGTTGGCTGGTTGGTAGATAGTTAGATGGTGGATGAATGGTGTGGTGGTGGTAGATGAATGATTTGGTTAGATGTGTTGAGTAGATGAGTTTGTTAATGAAGGGAGAGGTGGATTGGTTGGGGATAAGATCGATGGTTTAAGAGTGGTCGTTGCATGGAAATTTGGTTAGAAGGATGATAATTAATGGTTTTGTGAGGGGGAGGGAAGAGTGAGTGGGTCGATGGTTTTGTTGATAGATACAATTCCCCCCTCCCTCTTTAGACCACCTCAACACCCTCACACACAACACCCTCCCTCCACTTCAACCCCACAAACCACCCTCACACACAACACCCCTCCCCCCACTTCAACCCTACAAACCACTCTCACACACAACACCCTTCCCCCCACTTCAACCCCACAAACAACCCTCACACACAACACTCCTCCCCCCACTTCAACCCCACAAACCACCCTCACACACTACACCCCTTCTCCCACTTCAACCCCACAAACCACCCTCACACACAACACCCCTTCTCCCACTTCAACCCCACAAACCACCCTCACACACAACACTCTCCCTCCACTTCAACCCCACAAACCACCAGCACTTTCATTCCAATCTGGGAAGAGACCATTTTGATCAATGAATCCTTCAACTACGTCACCCATCCTGACCAGAGGGTCTTGGTGTTCTTCGAGGTGCGGAGGGGGGGGAGGGAGGAGGAAGAGGGGGAGTGGTTGGATGTGTTGGATGGAGTGGAAAATAGGAAGGAAGGGTGTGAAGGGAGAAGGTAGATAAGATGGGATGGGGTGTGGAAGATGAATAAGATGTAAGGAGAAAGTAAATAAGGTGTGGAGGGGAAAGGTGGGATGGAGGAGAAAGTGGGTAAGGTGTGGAGGGGGAGGGGTGATAAATTAATGCAAGGATATAATGGATGGATGGATGGATAGGGAATTAAAAGATGGATGAATAAATGCCCTAATGGATGAATGAATGAATGCGCACAGTTGGTGGAACTGTTGAGTGGAACAGAATGCCTGGCTTGGGCCTTCTTACAAGTAGGAATAAAAATTTATTTAAAATATTATTTTGAAAAAATTATTAAATTTTACATAATAGGTTATTTTTGAAAAACATGATTAGCATTAATGAATTTAAATGATTAAATTAATTAATAAATAAGATATAATTTAATTTAAAATCATTAATTAATAATTAATTTAATTCAATTATAATTAGCAACAACCAATCACAGTTGGTTTCGGCTGACGGGGGCGCCAACTGGGGAAGGAGGGTGCGTCTGCAGCTCTACAAACCTGGCACGATGCCAACTCCTCAATCCGTGACGTCATTCAATGAAGGCGGGAAGAGTGTGCCATTGGTGGGTGGAGAAAAGGGGGAGGGTTGGAGGAAAGTGGGGAGGAGGAAGTGGAGAAGAGAGAGAGTGAGGAGAGGAGAGGGAGAGGGAAAGAAAGAACGGGGATCATAAATGGAACGGTGATGGGGAGTTTGGGAAGCCTTTGAACATACTGGCCAAACTTTTCCATCGATCTACTCAGTCCATCTATTTATAATTCCCTCTATTCCCATTTACGAATACCAGGCTTATCATTGGTGGACGCAAACTCCGCCCACTCAACGACCCCGCCTCTCATGTAGCTTGTACGTGACCTTGAACAAGGTCAAGGTGACTCAAGAGGTCAAACCTTCGCTCAGGTCCATGTACCCTGTACAGGAGGTTAATGGGCGGGAGGTTAATGGGAGGGTGGGTTTGGTGGGTGGGAGATGGGGAGGTAAGGTTTGGGTTGAAGGGTGGTTGAAAGATCAGGGTTTGAGTGGAGAGAGGGGGAGAAGGCGGGTAAAAAAAAGAGAGAGAGGTAAAAAGAAGAGAGGGAGGGAAAAAGAAGAGAGGGAGGGGAGAAAGAAGGAGAGAAGGAGGGGGGAAAGTGGGGCATGTATGAAATGGGGTTTGAATGGCGTGTGATTAAGATTAAGACATGAATGTTGAGTGAGAATCGGGGTCAAAGATTGAAAAGGTCAAAATCGGTAGGGGGGTAGGAGTTTGTGGAAGATAAAATTGGTGGCTTGAGAAAGTAGTTGTGCTGTTTCAATCCAATTACACTCCAGGAGGCTCCAATGAACCAATCAGAATCCAGACTGAACCTTCTCAGCCAATCAAACTCAACCACTAAGATCATCGACCAATCATCTTCAAGTCTAGAAAATGGCAGCACGTCATTGGTTCAAATTCGAGTTTTGGGCCAACCCACCCGCTTGCCCAACCAATGCTGTAGGGTCTTGAGTAGTGGTTGGATGGGGTGTCATCTAGTGATGTTTTCGAATCAAGGGGGGTGAGTTGGAGGGTGGAATGAAGGGGGGGGGGGGGTCAGTGCGTGGGATGGAGGGTGTGTGTGTGTAGGTGCGTGGAGAGTTGGTGTGTGGGTGTGTGGATGGGTTGGTACGTGTTTAGAATATTTAATAGAGTTTTGAATTTTTAAATGATACCGATGAAATGATGATAATTATGGTGATCATTATGATGATGATTATGATTATGATGATCATGATGATGATGATTATGATGATCATGATGATGATGATTATGATGATCGTGATGATGATGATTATGATGATCATGATGATGATGATTATGATGATCATGATGATGATGATTATGATGATCATGATGATCACGATTACGAACTTTCTCGGGTTATGAGTATATTATAATTTAATTTGCATTATTAATGATGACGCTACAGTTATTTGGCGACGGCATGTCAAGAAGTTTCAGGATATTTAATCATCGTTTATGAGGTGTGAGTCATCCACAAGTTCATTCATCTATCCACCCATCCATCCGTTCATCCACCCACCAACCCACCCGTCATCCATTTATCCATCCACCTACTCATCTATCCATCCATCTATCCATCCATCCATCTATCCATCCATCCATCTATCCACCCATCCATCTATCCATCCATCCATCTATCCATCCATCCACCTATCCATCCATCCATCTATCTATCCATCCAACCAGGTACCTTCCTTCAATCCTCTCATAAGACTCACAGGCCATCTTGGTCTTATTTATGATTTTTGTTGGTCTGTGGATGACGTAATTCTAGTTTCCGCTTCCGCTGACACTTCCGTCAGGTAGTGACGTCACTAATCATTAAAAATTTTATTGATTATAATCAAAAAATAATTATTCAATAAATATTAATATAATAAAATCAATAAATTATTATTTAATAAATATTAATATAATAAAATCAATAAATTATTATTCAATAAATATTAATATAATAAAATCAATAAATTATTATTTAATAAATATTAATATAATAAAATCAATAAATTATTATTTAATAAATATTAATATAATAAAATCAATAAATTCTCAAAAAAATTAATTTTTGAAAATAGTTTTACCAAACACCCCCCACTCTACTCACACTAACCAATCCCACTCCAAGGCTGTGGAACATCAACGAGTCCTCGGAAATAGGCCACGCCTACCACCCCTCATTCGTCTACGCAGCTCAGTTGCAGCCAATCACAAACGAGTGTTTGATCACGTGCTGTTACGATGGACGAATCAGGTTGTGGTCAGTAAAGAAGGGGACCAATCGGATGGCTGAGAAGAATAACTCTTGTGTGGTTGGTGGGTGGAGGGTGTGTGGGCGTGGTGAAAAAGGGCCTAGGAGTGCTTTTAAATATTTATAGTTTTTTGATAGTACAACAATGATGATTACATCTCAACAACTACCAGTACTAAAATAACTTCAATAACTACTATGCCTGCAACAACTAACTAAGAATACAAAATGTTGAATAAATTATGAGATTATAAGTTAATCATATGCATATAATCATTTAAATCTATCTTTAGTAAAGTCCTTATAGAGGTCGAAAGACCTGATTCGGTTTAACTCCCTAAACAAACAACCCAAACACAATAGCTACTACAAGAAGTGACGTCAGGCCAAGGTCACGTGAACTGCTTGTGTTTCCATGGTGGTGCTGGTAATGATGATGATGACCTAGATTACGTCAGCTTCGTCACTGGCAGTTCCATAGGAGTGGTTGCGGTAGGTTTTTGATTTAATATTTTTCATTTATAAAAAGTATTATTTAAACAAAAACACATAGGCACATACACACAAACACACACACACAAACACATTCATACACAAACACAAACACACACACACACACAGCTTTGGAAACTTATTGGGAAAAATACAAATGGTAAGATGGTAATGTAAAAGTGAGAGTTGAAATTGGACATTTAAATCCTTTTATAATATTAATCAAATATAAATATGATTTATATTTCTAAATAAGCATAAATAAAATTTAAAAAGATAAATTTAAGACTTATACTATACATAGTCTTTTGAATTTCTCATGGAAACACAGAAGAAGTGGAGTTTGTAAGGGATTTACAGATAACCGAAACTAAGGTGACCATCATGGTCATCATTATTATCATCATCCAACCACAGCAACCACCACAACAACAATTTCTATAACCATAACACAAAATCGTCAACAAAAAAAACCACCACAACAACAACAAACTCAATCACAACTACTTCTACCACAACAACCACATCAACAACGACACCACAACAACCACAACGACAAACCACAGGCCACCGTCATAGACTGCATCTTGCCGTTGCGACCACACAAGCTGATCGTCCAAGCCAGAAACAATGGCGTCTACTGCATTGATCTCAGAATGTTGTTGTTGTGGTTGTGGTTGTTGTTAATATCAGAATATTGTTGTTGTTGATCTTAGAATGTTGTTGTTTTTGTGGTTGTGGTTGTTGTGTTTGTTGAGTTTAGTTGTTGCTAGGTTTGTTGTTGACCTCTTGTGTTGTTGTGGTTATTGAATGATCTATTCACTTTCCCAGCCTTTAAATACGAATACACTCACTTGCCCATTACACCTCGTCCACGCTACCCCGACCCTCACACCTGCCCATCACCTACCCCTATGTAAACATCACCTACCCCTATGTAAACACCACCTACCCCTATGTAAACACCACCTACCCCTATGTAAACACCACCTACCCCTATGTAAACACCACCTACCCCTATGTAAACACCACCAACAGCGTCTACCCTAACCCACCATTCCACTAAGCATCCACCACCCACTCAGCGACTCAGTGGTTACGAAGATGAAGGGTTTGAGCAGTTTGAGGGTGAGGTTGAGGGGGTCGGTGAGTGGTGATGGAGAGATGGTGGTTTTTGGGGGGGAGGATGGGGTGGTGTGTGTGTGGAAAGTCACTACAGGTGGGTTGGGAGGGTGAGGGGGTTGATTAAATGAGGGTTGATGTAGTTTGGAGGGGGTTGGAGAGGGTTGGAGAGGTTTGGAGGGGGTTGGAGAGGTTTGGAGGGAGTTTGAGGGGGTCGGAGGGGGTTGGAGGGGGTAAGAGAGGGTTGGAGGGAGTTGCAGGGGTTAAAGAGGATTGGAAAGGATTGGAGGGGGTTGGAGAGGGTTGAAGGTGGTTATAGTGATTGATTGTTGGATTGTTTATCACCACATACTGAACTGTATCTGCAACATAGCCGAAGAACATTTTGACAAATACAAACACACACCACATTTTACTCTACCACACCACAGTTCCACTCACCACATCACACTCTATTAGGTTTAGGCTATGGTCCCAAACCAAACGACACCCCCCTGCACCATACTCAACATCACCCCACAACACCCCCTACACCACACTCAACATCACCCCACCACACCACACTCAAAATCACCCCACCACACCCTCCTACACCACACTCAACTTCACCCCACCACACCTCACTCAACATCACCCCACCACACCCCCCTTCACCTCACTCAACATCACCCCACCACACTCCCCTACACTTCACTCAACATCACTCCACCACACCCCCCTACACCACACTCAACATCACCCCACCACACCACACTCAACATCACCCCACCACACCCTCCTACACCACACTCAACATCACCCCACCACACCCTCCTACACCACACTCAACATCACCCCACCACACCTCCTACACCACACTCAACATCACCCCACCACACCTCCCTACACCACACTCAACATCACCCCACCACACCCCCCTACACCACACCCAACATCACCCCACCACACCCCCCTACACCACACCCAACATCACCCCACCACACCCCCCTACTCACCATGCAGGCCACTTGCTGCACCGCTACGAACACTTAGGCTTTCTCGACGCCGTAAACTCCGCCCACTTCCATCCTTGCCGTGACGTCATTGCTCTAGCATGCCATGCCCCCAACCAACCCGTCAAGATATACCAGCACAACCCTGGTAGTGGTAGTTGTAGCAGTAGTAGTAGTAGTAGTAGTAGTAGCAGTAAAAGTAGTAGAAGTAGTTGTAGTAGTGGTGGTAGTGGTGGTAGTAGTAGTAGTAGTAGTGGTGGTAGTTGTAGTGGTGGTGAGGGTAGTAGTAGTAGTGGTTGTGGTAGTAGTAGTAGTAGTAGTAGTAGTAGTTGTAGTAGTAGTAGTAGTAGTAGTAGTAATAGTAGTAGTAGTAGTAGTAGTAGTAGTAGTAGTAGTAGTAGTAGTAGTAGTAGTAGTAGTAGTAGTAGTAGTAGTAGTAGTAATAGTAGTAGTAGTAGTTGTAGTAGTAGTAGTAGTAGTAGTAATAGTAGTAGTAGTATTATTAGTAGTAGTAGTAGTAATATTTATCTTCCAGACACACACAAAGCTAGTCTCTCTCAAGACTTGACTGTTGATTCAACAGCTCGTGACTTGTAAGTTGTGCAGCTTTTATCGCTACTACTATCGTGACTACCATAATCCTCATTATCATCATCATGACCACGGCCATCCCATCATTATCATCATCTACACAGGTTGAAAGCTGTGACTTCTTCTATTGAAATGGTAAATCAATTTTTTTTAAATTATTATAATAACAAAAAAAGAATAAAAATAAGAATTATTTTTATCATTATTATCATCATATCACCATCTTCACTATCATCATTTCAACCGTCAAAACACCCTTTTTATTTTTTGAATTCTCCCCCAGGTGGATAAGGAGAGTGTGATGAAGAGGGAGTTGGTGAAGTGGAAGTTGGAAAGCATGTCAGCTGCTGCCACAGCTGCAACAGACAATCCACTCTACCCAGGGGGTGCCAGCTCTCAGAACCAGTCGTATGGTAACTACACTGAACCTGTGTTTAATTAGAGTACAATTGAATTTGAGTGCTATTACATTAGAATGATATTAAATTGGAATAATAGTTATTTTGAGTTTTTTACAAAAATGTAATGAAGTATTTCGAGTTTTGTATTAATTCTTTTATTATTTGCATTCTTCAGCATCTGATTCGAGCGTGGATCGACCCCCTTTGCTCTCCATCACCAATGAGGTTGTCAATAATAATAAGAATAAAAATATTCATATTTTAAAATTTTTTTTACTCTTTTTTTTAGCCTTCATCTTTATCATCATCATCATCATCGTTGTTGTCGTCATCATCATCGCTATCATCATCATAACCACTGCACAGGATCCAAACAAACTGCAACTAGCTTACAAACCTTCGTGGATTCACAACTCCAAGCTGCAACTGGTGTGTTCGCACACACACACATACACACAAACACACATACACACACACATACACACACACACACAAACACACTTACACACACAAACACACATACACACACACACACACATACAAAAACACACCCAGATGATAGTAGTAGAGGAGTACCAAGCCCAAAGGTCCGACGAGTTGACTTTGAAGAGCGGTGACGTCATAAACGTTTTATACAAAGACACTGAATCGTGGTGGCTGGGCCAATCAGCGTCCACCTACCAGCAGGGCTTCTTCCCGACCAATCACGTCGTGCCCTTAAAGTCGGTCAAGAAGGCGGTCAGACGGGTGTCAAGTTTTAGCGGGAAGGTCAATGGTGGCTTTGATGGGGGTGGTGAAAAAGATGGGGGAATTCATGGTGGAAAAGATGGGGGAAAGGAGTGTGGAGTTGAACTAAAAGGGAAGGAAAAAGAGAAAAAAGAAGCCGGAAAGAGATCAATTAATGACGGCAGACGACGTTCACTTCCCAAAAAAGTATCTTTCTTCGATTCAATAACACCTGAGAAAGACGCCAATACAGATGTATCTAAAAGACGCGGGAGTGACAACACACCTGGATTAGACACACCTGCACAAGCCAATACAGGTGTGATTGGTAATTTGAAAGGGTATTTGGCGTCTTTAGGCAGGGTGGGTGGAAAGGATGGTGAAGTGGAGATGGAGGGGGGCAGTGGAGTGGAAAAAAAATTCAGATTTGGCGAGAAAAATATGATAAGAAAAGCTAGTGATGATCATGACAAAAATGACTGGGACGACGACGACGATGATGATGATGATGATGTGATTACTCAGAAAGGAAAATCTATAGCATTGCCAACGTTACAAGAACAGCCATCATCATCATCATTACAACAACCATTATCATCATCACAACTACCATCATCATCATCACAACCACCCTCGGCCATTAGACGCACCACCAGTTTTATCAGCAAGGATCTGACCAGTGGAGTCCTTTTATCCAAAGATCATTATCAAGATCGAAGAAGAGAGGTGTTTGGGGCTGATCCACCACCCATCCAACCACGCAACCAATCAAACGTCAAAGATGCCAATGTTTCAAAAAATAAAAATAAAAATGAGTTGAATAATAAAAAAACTAATAATAGCTCTCGTGACCCAATTGTCTCCTACAAGCCCCCCATCGCTCCAATGAAAAGTGAGAGAAGTGGGTCAGGATCTTATCTGGGAAAGATGGGCAGTAAATAGGGGAAGGATGTGGAAGAAAAGGATGGGCCCATGAAAATATTGAGTTGGGGTGAAAAGTGAACTTTTGAAGAAGATTGGGTCAGTTTTTGAGCTTAACATTAAGTGAGGAAAAGTTTCAGATGAAGTTGGCAAGGTCTGGAGGACTTTAGATAATTGCTGAAACATAATTTTAAAATACGCTCTGAAATGGATGTGGGTGCATTCTGATTCATTTGGATACATTTTAATGCATTTTTTATTGGTTTTGATGTGTTTTAATTGAGTATTTCGATTGATTTTAAAATGGATTTGTACACATTTCATTCGGTTAGGCTTTCCAGAGCAAGTCCGTTTTTTTAACCTTATATATTATTTATAAAATAATTTTCTATTTTATTGTTTTTTTCTTTTAAAATGCTTTGTTTTAAATCATTCAAATATATTTATAGTTTCGAAAAAAATTTTATATTTCATATATCAGAATGATAAATTATTCATTTGTTATAAAGTAAATATATTTGAACAAATTTTCTATTTTTAGTCTCAAATTATTTAGCATTCAGTTGCTGACGTCTAGTTTTCGTTTAAAAGCTCGAAAGCCCGCATTTTAAATTTGAGGCGAGTCAAACCATATAAGCCAATGGTAAACCACAGCTAGAAGGGGGGCAGAAGGGGTTCTACTGAAATTTGCCCTTCCTCACTAAATATATTTTCAACACATTTTTAATCTACTTTTTTAATCTTGTGGCATTATATGTATTAGCATGTTTTTATCCAGGGCATTATTTTCTTTTGCACTCTCAATCTTATGTTGTCATACATGTATCGAAATCGTGATTTTAAAAATTGAGTAACTTATAAAAGGTTTAGACATTTATTTCTTAAAGTTTATTTTGTCCAAAGCCTGGTTCTGTTACGGTCTATGCTGTCTTTAAGCGAGTGAGAGTGAGCTAGTATTGGTCCTTTCTCGCCATACATCGGGCCTTTAGTTTTTTAGAAGTTCGATTTTGATTTCATGCGATTTTTTGAAAGTGCGATTTTGTTTCTAAAACGAATTCAGAATGATTCAAATCAAATTATTTTATTCAATGAAAATTATAAAACGTTCATGTTTTTCTAGTGAAAAGCTATTAGCTGGCTATTCTTTTCAATGCAACTTTGAATGACACCATGGTCTATGCTTGGCATATGAAGCATCTTTCTGTACTACACTTGTCATCATTCCATTTGAACTCTTTCTTCACATCTATACAGTTTTCAGGATCTTGAATATTGTTCGGCTCATCAGGAATCCAGTTGGTATAGGGTGTTGTGAGTGAAAGAGTACAGCTCGTGGGGCTATACTCATCACCAACGGCAATTTGAGGCCACGCCCAACCCTCTCTGCATCTCCGACCAGCCGTCCAATAAGCCCAGCATTTGTCTGAAATAATGTAAACACTAATAATATTAATAATTAACTTTTGTACTCTATTTAGTTTTAATTTGAGTAAGCTTTGCGCTCACTTAATTAGAAGCTCTTAAACGTACCATCAAACGTTATCTTTGATTGCATCAAAGTTTTTGTGTCTTCTTCACTCAAAATTTGAGCCAAGTATCCCTTATTCTCTAAGCAATACTTTTGAGCATCATTCCAACTCATTTGATTTCGGATTTCTGCGTAGCACCTCGTAGAAACTTCCGTATAACCAAACGGACATTCTGGAAATTGAATTATTGCTTTAAATGCTTCGTAAAGAATAAATAAATCATGAGGATTAATTTTAGAGAGGCCAAACAAATGAACGATGGAATGGGAACCTGCGTTCGTCTGGAGAAACGCCACTAGGACACAAGAGAGACAAGCGATGAAAAAGTTCATAGCTTCAGTGGGATTTAATGCTTTTGAAGAGGAGAAAGAGCAAATCGATGCGACTATCAGAAGGACCATTCTTTTATACGCTTGTGAGTGTGTGTGTGTGTGTGTGTGTGTGTGTGTGTGTGTGTGTGTGTGTGTGTGTGTGTGTGTGTGTGTGTCTGTGTGTGTGTGTGTGTGTATGTGTGTGTGTGTGTGTGTGTGTGTGTGTGTGTGTGTGTGTGTGTGTGTGTGTGTGTGTGTGTGTGTGTGTGTGTGTGTGTGTGTGTGTGTGTGTGTGTGTGTGTGTGTGTGTGTGTGTCTGTGTGTGTGTGTGAGCATGTGTTTTGTGTGTGTGTATGCATGTGTGTGTGTGTGTGTGTGCATGTGTGTGTGTATGCATGTGTGTGTGTGAGCATGTGTGTGTGTGTGTTCGTATGAATAACTTTTTTAACAAATCAATTGAACTTTAGTCAGCATATTTCAGATATTTTAGTTAGCATTTTAATAATAAGTGACCCTTCATTATTCCAATTGTCTTAGGAGTTTTTTATACGATAAGAAAAATGAACTAAAATACAATACAGCACAATACAACACACACACACAAAAATACAGTACAATACAACACACAAAAACAATACAACATGATACAATAGATTACAAAACAATACTATGAAATACAAAGACGAATATTATTAACTGTTAATAATTAACATGACGTGAACCCGAACAAGCATCAAGAAACATATTTTTTATACATAAATAAACTTTTTTTTTTATTTAAAAGAAATGAACATTTAAAAAATGAACACTTAAAGAAATGAACACTTAAAGAAAAAACCACTTTAAAGAAATAAAGACATTTAAGAAATGTATCTTTAAACATAAAAATTGAGATTTAGAGAGTGTCAACTTAAGTTGAGAATTCTCAAGTTACGGGCCTGGACGTTAGATCTTTTCATCTTGAATTGTGATTTTGGTGAAGAGGAAAAAAAACAGGGATCAATATTACAAAACGCTAAAAAAAAACAAAAAAAACATCTCCTAGCTCTCAATATTTCCGAAATTTATATTCATAAATTAAAGAACTTAAAATGTATATATAAAAAGATATTTTACATAAAAATGTATACTTTTACTGATAACTTTTTTCACAAATTTATAACGTTATCTGTAAAAAGTTCGATTACAATAATTTTAAATTCCAAATTTTATCTTCAAACTAATTAACCTAAAACAAAGTTTTATACATCAGGTTGAGATATTTTTGAGAAATTTTGAATGCATTTTAAAATTTAAATGATACAAGGGTACCATATACATATAGTAATAGATTTGCATTAAAATGAGACTTGATTGCTTATGTTTAAAAATTGTTTATGTTTATGTTTATGATTATCTAAAAAATAATGATAATTATTTAAAAATGTCAACATCATCACAAACACCCTCGGCCATTAACAGGGGCGGCGATCTGTAGAAAATCTTGGGGGGGTCCACCTCAGGGTTAGAATCAAAGAACTGGTATCAGCCAATTCAGTGACAGCGATACTATTTAGTATTGGTTGCTGTATTGCAAATTATTTTTGTATCAACTACTAATATTTGTATGGCCAACCATTAAAAAATATTCGATACTTAATAAAAAATATTTTTCTATTGCCACTTTAAGCGATTTGAAGAAAAAAACGATTTTAATAGCTTTTATTATTGGTCATCTATATAAATTCAATTACAACTAGCCATCAACCCTACTAATATCAAAACCACCCCTCTAAAAATATAACCATGGTCCACGAGTTTGAAGAAAAATTTAACTTTCTTTTAAAGTTTTTAGCGATTTGAGAAAAAAAAAAGTTTTGCACTGCGTGTTATAGATTCAATTAATGTTATTATTATGTTTTTTCATTCATTTACTTTTTTTTTTCAATGATTTTATGAACGACTAAAAAAAAGTTTCCACAAATCTTTTTATTATTTTGAAAAATCTATTTATCAGTTCTTTTTCTAAAAAAACAAATTTGCATAACATTAAAACAACTATTTAAAAAATGTGCGCAGATTTGTATCCATATGCCTATGTTCCAATAAAATAGTGAAATTCCTTTCAATAGTGTCAAATGTAACAATAAAAGAATAATAATTAAATGTCCGGACAATCTGGTTTTACAGCCATCATATTATAGAAGTATATATAAATGTCAAGCCACTAAAAATTAGAATATCAATATAACATAAATATGTAGCATAACTAACTAGGTAGACCAGGCATAAATCTGTATTCCTTTTGTTAATGAAACTCTAACGATAAATAAACACTTTATTGGGTTAGCCAGTCAAACAGACAGATAAATATACACGCTGGGTCAAAAAAAACATACCGCTATATATTTGTATATAACTTTGGCAAATGTAAAGCGATTTTCAATTTTTTCACAGTTTGACTCAGAAATGAATAAGGAACAAGATTTAAGAAAAATTTATTTTGACCCTTTTAATCTGTAATACATTCACCTTGTGAAGTTGAAACAAATGTGAAAATATCGAAATATGTTTGTGTTTTATAATACAGTTTTCGCAAATTTCACACTTGTTTTAGTTTCACTAGGTGAAAAGAATGCACATTAAAAGAATCTAAATAAATGTTATAACATCTTGTTTTCCATTCATTTCTGAGTCAAATAGTTTAAAAAAATTTCAAATAGATTTAAATTTGCCAAATTTATAAACAAATATACATTGGGAAATTTTTTTGGCCCACTGTGTATATTCAGATAACAAAGAATACCTTCTCTGTCTGTTCTCCTATCTTCTCCCCACAGTTCGCTAACTCCAATTTCCAAAAAGACCCCTTCGAATGTCTGACCGACTAGCAAATTCTTCTGCTAGCTTTTTTTAATCTATACTGTCAAGTATATCCTGATGTGCATGACAAACGGCCAGTGAATTCAAGCGAGGCTGTGTCATAGTTGCACGCAACCAAGTCTTAAGACGCCGCAAAGCACTAAAAGATCTTTCTGCAGTACAGGACGTTGTTGGACAAACAAGCATCAACCTGATCAATCTTTCAACCTGAGGAAAGAGATGTCTGACTTCCGGGATCATAGCTTACATTATTTGTTGCACTTGTGATAAAGTTCTGTATTCATTCTGGTCTTTAGACATAGCTAACTGTGAACAAATACTATTTGCATTTAACTCACGATACTGCTTGCAACTATCATGGTTCACTTCACCAGTTAGCCACATTGTCTCAAGCTGCAAGTGTAAACGCAAAGCAGGAGAATCTCGATTGAACCTTTCTGTGAGTTGCATGATTGCAATGTCTATGACAGCGTAATATGCTGCTCGGTAATGTTCCTCTGGTGTTGTTGCTACATAAGCTGGGCTCACCCCACAACACTTTTGGGGCGGCTTTCACACCCGAGGTACAGCAATCGACTCAAGATCATATGCCAAAACCATTCTGTTGACATCTCTGAAAATGGCGTTAAACTGTTCATCTGCTCGTAGGCGATGCAGTTCTTGCACAACTGAATCAGTCGCTGCAATCATTCCACTGACCGTGGCACTTGCTGATTGCAACAATCTGTTTAACTGTTCCAGAAGTGAAAACACTAAAACAACTACCTTGAGGGCCAGTGCAATAGTGCCCTGTTGAAGGTGATAAAAAAGACCTCGAGCCTTTACAGCTGTTTCATCAGCAGTACCATTAGAAGCTAATGATTCCAAGCTAACAAGTATTATTTCATAATGTTCAAACACAGAAGACACTGCAGATACTCTGGTCAGCCATCTTGTAGGACAAAGAAGTTTTATACTATACTTCTTATTCAGTGGCTCATCAGGCAAGTCAATTATAAGAGACACTAAAGCATCACTAAATTGCTTCTTGAACTTCCCTGAACGATTGTATAAGGCACCTAACTCTTCGACAAACTGAAGTGAATTGCTCACAAAGGGATTTGCGGCAGCTGTATGCTAGGCAACAAGATTTGCACAGACTGCAGAACAGTGGAAAAACAATGCAAGCGGATGCTCACTGCTGATAATAGCCTGACAACCATTGTATCGGCCGCTCATGTTAGCAGCGCCGTCATAAGTCTGTGCTCTGAGGTTTTCTATAGGTAGCATAATTCTGATCAGAACATCTTTTACTATAACAAATAATGTTTTTCCGGTCGTGTCTGGTGGGCTGAATACACCAATAAACTGTTCATTAACATTGAGAGCTTCATCAACAAAACGAATGCATATCGATTCCTGCTCTAACCCATTGCAGTCTTGTGTGCCGTCAACCACAACACCAAACTGGCATGATTCGGCATTAACAGTGCACACTATGTTTTTAACGATAAAATGAGCTAAAAGCATCAGCATTTCATTTTGGCAGTCATGCGATATGAAACTTGTAGTTTGATTTAACCAAAACTTTAGTTTATTATGTCTTTCAGCTAGCAAAGCCAGTAATTGATTATAATTGTCATTCCTTTCAATATGCCCTCGAAATGGTAAAGCCTGGCGTGCAAGAAAGCGTATAACGGAAAAAAGCTGCAAAAGACAACTACGATTACCTGCTTGCTCAGTGAGCTTTTGCTTGGAAAGCTGTGCACAAATAGACGGTTTCTTCAATTGTTGAAGTTGGAATACAGCGTGAGAGTGGCATGCTGATTTTTCATGTTTTTCAAATTTTTCAATTGCTTCTTTCCAGTTAACAAAACCATTGTCTATGAAGGCGTCTTCATTTTGTGTGGTTAATGATAATAAAGACAGGCTTTTAGCTTTTGAACAATGGAAGCATAAAACTTTGTTTATCTCGGTTACATGGAGCCAATGAAAACGCTTAAACCATGCCGATTGGAATGTGAGAATTTTCTTTCTATTTCCAACAAGTATTTCCTGTTTGAAAAGATGCATTACAGATAATGGCTGATTAGGAGCATCAAAAACAAAATTTTCTTGAATACTTGTAGATGACTGTGTGTTGACTGCTGTAGTTGAACATTCAACTTTCTAAATCTAAAAATAGAACAAACTACTTCCAAAGATTAAAACAGTTTATTAAAGTAGGGATGCTTTTCCGAAAAGACCGGTTCACTTTTTGCAAGCAGACGGATTTGAATTGTTTCTAAAATTTCGTTTATACTGTTTTATCTGTTTTATCATGGATAAATATCTTACTAAAACTAAAAAAAGGTGTTTATGCACTGATTCCTTTGAACTCGAACACGAGGTTACACTTTCAGTTCATCAGTTTTCAAGCTTTGTAAGTAAGAAATAACTATAAAAAACTTTTTTTAAATTTTTTTAATATTTACTAATGTTTGAATACAGGGTAAATCAACAGAAACATCTAATTATCAAAGTAGCAGAAGTACTTCAGAAAAAGTTGAATGTTCAACTACAGCAGTCAACACACAGTCATCTACAAGTATTCAAGAAAATTTTGTTTTTGATGCTCCTAATCAGCCATTGACTGTAATGCATCTTTTAAAACAGGAAATACTTGTTGGAAAGAGAAAGAAAATTCTCACATTCCAATCGGCATGGTTTAAGCGCTTTCATTGGCTCCATGTAACCGAGATAAACAAAGTTTTATGCTTCCATTGTTCAAAAGCTAAAAGCCTGTCTTTATTATCATTAACCACACAAAATGAAGATGCCTTCATAGACAATGGTTTTGTTAACTGGAAAAAAGCAATTGAAAAATTTGAAAAACATGAAAAAACAGCATGCCACTCTCACGCTGCATTCCAACTTCAACAATTGAAGAAACCGTCTATTTGTGCACAGCTTTCCAAGCAAAAGCTCACTGAGCAAGCAGGTAATCGTAGTTGTCTTTTGCAGCTTTTTTCCGTTATACGCTTTCTTGCACGCCAGGCTTTACCATTTCGAGGGCATATTGAAAGGAATGACAATTATAATCAATTACTGGCTTTGCTAGCTGAAAGACATAATAAACTAAAGTTTTGGTTAAATCAAACTACAAGTTTCATATCGCATGACTGCCAAAATGAAATGCTGATGCTTTTAGCTCATTTTATCGTTAAAAATATAGTGTGCTCTGTTAATGCCGAATCATGCCAGTTTGGTGTTGTGGTTGACGGCACACAAGACTGCAATGGGTTAGAGCAGGAATCGATATGCATTCGTTTTGTTGATGAAGCTCTCAATGTTAATGAACAGTTTATTGGTGTATTCAGCCCACCAGACACGACCGGAAAAACATTATTTGTTATAGTAAAAGATGTTCTGATCAGAATTATGCTACCTATAGAAAACCTCAGAGCACAGACTTATGACGGCGCTGCTAACATGAGCGGCCGATACAATGGTTGTCAGGCTATTATCAGCAGTGAGCATCCGCTTGCATTGTTTTTCCACTGTTCTGCACACTGTGCAAATCTTGTAGCCCAGCACACAGCTGCCGCAAATCCCTTTGTGAGCAATTCACTTCAGTTTGTCGAAGAGTTAGGTGCCTTGTACAATCGTTCAGAGAAGTTCAAGAAGCAATTTAGTGATGCTTTAGTGTTTCTTATAATTGACTTGCCTGATGAGCCACTGAATAAGAAGTATAGTATAAAACTTCTTTGTCCTACAAGATGGCTGACCAGAGTATCTGCAGTGTCTTCTGTGTTTGAACATTATGAAATAATTCTTGTTAGCTTGGAATCATTAGCTTCTAATGGTACTGCTGATGAAACAGCTGTAAAGGCTCGAGGTCTTTTTTATCACCTTCAACAGGGCACTATTGCACTGGCCCTCAAGGTAGTTGTTTTAGTGTTTTCACTTCTGGAACAGTTAAACAGATCGTTGCATTCAGCAAGTGCCAAGGTCAGTGGAATGGTTGCAGCGACTGATTCAGTTGTGCAAGAACTGCATCGCCTACGAGCAGATGAACAGTTTAACGCCATTTTCAGAGATGTCAACAGAATGGTTTTGGCATATGATCTTGAGTCGATTGCTGTACCTCGGGTGCGAAAGCCGCCCCAAAAGTGTTGTGGGCTGGGCCCAGCTTATGTAGCAACAACACCAGAGGAACATTACCGAGCAGCATATTACGCTGTCATAGACATTGCAATCATGCAACTCACAGAAAGGTTCAATCGAGATTCTCCTGGTTTGCGTTTACACTTGCAGCTTGAGACAATGTGGCTAACTGGTGAAGTGAACCATGATAGTTGCAAGCAGTATCGTGAGTTAAATGCAAATAGTATTTGTTCACAGTTAGCTATGTCTAAAGACCAGAATGAATACAGAACTTTATCACAAGTGCAACAAATAATGTAAGCTATGATCCCGGAAGTCAGACATCTCTTTCCTCAGGTTGAAAGATTGATCAGGTTGATGCTTGTTTGTCCAACAACGTCCTGTACTGCAGAAAGATCTTTTAGTGCTTTGCGGCGTCTTAAGACTTGGTTGCGTGCAACTATGACACAGCCTCGCTTGAATTCACTGGCCGTTTGTCATGCACATCAGGATATACTTGACAGTATAGATTAAAAAAAGCTAGCAGAAGAATTTGCTAGTCGGTCAGACATTCGAAGGGGTCTTTTTGGAAATTGGAGTTAGCGAACTGTGGGGAGAAGATAGGAGAACAGACAGAGAAGGTATTCTTTGTTATCTGAATATACACAGTGGGCCAAAAAAATTTCCCAATGTATATTTGTTTATAAATTTGGCAAATTTAAATCTATTTGAAATTTTTTTAAACTATTTGACTCAGAAATGAATGGAAAACAAGATGTTATAACATTTATTTAGATTCTTTTAATGTGCATTCTTTTCACCTAGTGAAACTAAAACAAGTGTGAAATTTGCGAAAACTGTATTATAAAACACAAACATATTTCGATATTTTCACATTTGTTTCAACTTCACAAGGTGAATGTATTACAGATTAAAAGGGTCAAAATAAATTTTTCTTAAATCTTGTTCCTTATTCATTTCTGAGTCAAACTGTGAAAAAATTGAAAATCGCTTTACATTTGCCAAAGTTATATACAAATATATAGCGGTATGTTTTTTTTGACCCAGCGTGTATATTTATCTGTCTGTTTGACTGGCTAACCCAATAAAGTGTTTATTTATCGTTAGAGTTTCATTAACAAAAGGAATACAGATTTATGCCTGGTCTACCTAGTTACTTCCCTGTGAACATTCTATATGGGCCTATATGGGTCCCATATGGGCTAAATGGGCTAAGGGTAATCAATATGGGTCCTATATGGGCTTCGTGGGCTAGAGATTATCTATATGGGCCCTATATGGGTCCTATATGGGCTAAATGGGCTTTAAAAAAGAATAAAATTTAACGTGTTTTTAAAGAAAAGCCTATTTGGGAAGTATATGGGTCCTAAATGGGCTAAATGGGCTTTGAATAATGATAATAATTAAAGTGTTTTCATGGAAAGCCTATGTGGGTCCTTTATGGGTCCTATATGGGCTAAATGGGCTTTAAAAATATTAATAATTCTGAGTGTTTTCAAGGAAAGCCTATATGGGTCCTATATGGGTCCTATATGGGCTAAATGGGCTTTGAATAATAAAAAAAGTTGAAGTGTTTTTATGGAAAGCCTATGTGGGTCCTATATGGGTCCTATATGGGCTAAATGGGCTTTGAATAAGAAAAAAAAGTTTAAGTGTTTTTATGTAAAGCCTATGTGGGTCCTATATGGGTCCTATATGGGCTAAATGGGCTTTAAAAAAATAATAGTTCTGAATGTTTTCAAGGAAAGCCTATGTGGGTCCTATGTGGGTCCTATATGGGCTAAATGGGCTTTGAATAATAAAAAAAGTTTAAGTGTTTTTGTGGAAAGCCTATGTGGGTCCTATATGGGCTAAATGGGCTTTGAATAATAAAAAAAAGTTTAAGTGTTTTTGTGGAAAGCCTATGTGGGTCCTATATGGGCTAAATGGGCTTTGAATATTAAAAAAAGTTCAAGTGTTTTCAAGGAAAGCCTATGTGGGTCCTATATGGGCTCAATGGACTTCGAATTAGTGTAACATATGGCCATGGTTTTTGTAAAATGTTTTTAATTTTTTTATTTTAGTCATTTGAATTTATTATCTCTTTTATTTTAGAAATGTTATCTTCTGTTGTAATTATTTAAAAAGTATTTGTCTATAAAAGTCATTCTGGTTTCTTATTAAAGTTTTTTTTTAAAAATTATCATTATTAAATATTAATATTAAAAAATTTAAAGTTATGCAAATAATTATTCAATAGTTCAACAAACTTTTCGAAACCCCACAAGTTGTAATCAATGTATTCAATATCTATATAAGATACCAGCCATTTTTATTAATATATGTAATGACAAAAAAAGCCGGTTAGCACTCCCCTTTACCAGAACAAATGAAACCATGGTATTTAATTCATCAATAAATTATTCGCAACAGGTTCTGTCAAAACCAACTCAACTCAAACATACAGAAGAGAAATCAAAGTACACGTGTCCTAATTAGAAAAGCAAGCCAAGCAAAATTCAAAAAAAAATAATCTTGAAGAATCCGATTAATCACATTTTTTATATTTGGACTATTTTTCTTACATCTTTTAATTTATGTTTGGCAGAAATATTTTAATTGCTTTTTATAAAAATAAATAATTTATCAATCAATCATGTGTTGCCCATATAGCCCATATGGGACCCACTTAATTTGGTGTAGCATTTTGACATGGGTCCCATATGGGCTGCCCATATAGGGCCCATATAGTTGCCCATATAGCCCATATGGGACCCACGTAAATCGGTGTAGCATTTTGACATGGGTCCCATATGGGCTGCCCATATGGGGCCCATATAGTTGCCCATATGGGACCCATATAGGTCCCATATAGAATGTTCACAGGGTTATGCTACATATTTATGTTATATTGATATTCTAATTTTTAGTGGCTTGACATTTATATATACTTCTATAATATGATGACTGTAAAAACAGATTGTCCGGACATTTAATTATTATTCATTTATTGTTACATTTGACACTATTGAAAGGAATTTCACTATTTTATTGGAACATAGGCATATGGATACAAATCTGCGCACATTTTTTAAATAGTTGTTTTAATGTTATGCAAATTTGTTTTTTTAGAAAAAGAACTGATAAATAGATTTTTCAAAATAATAAAAAGATTTGTGGAAACTTTTTTTTAGTCGTTCATAAAATCATTGAAAAAAAAAGTAAATGAATGAAAAAACATAATAATAACATTAATTGAATCTATAACACGCAGTGCAAAACTTTTTTTTTTCTCAAATCGCTAAAAACTTTAAAAGAAAGTTAAATTTTTCTTCAAACTCGTGGACCATGGTTATATTTTTAGAGGGGTGGTTTTGATATTAGTAGGGTTGATGGCTAGTTGTAATTGAATTTATATAGATGACCAATAATAAAAGCTATTAAAATCGTTTTTTTCTTCAAATCGCTTAAAGTGGCAATAGAAAAATATTTTTTATTAAGTATCGAATATTTTTTAATGGTTGGCCATACAAATATTAGTAGTTGATACAAAAATAATTTGCAATACAGCAACCAATACTAAATAGTATCGCTGTCACTGAATTGGCTGATACCAGTTCTTTGATTCTAACCCTGAGGTGGACCCCCCCAAGATTTTCTACAGATCGCCGCCCCTGGCAATCAGCTTAGCTTGAAAGTCCCAAGATAGGATGAATCATATATGTACAATACATGTATTATATTGGATGAATATTGTGGTAGCGTCTTTTTTTGCTTCGCGATTCGCAATTATCGAATTAATATTTTATTTATTTTTTAATTGTGCTTATTTGAGACAGCTCATAGAGCTTTGTTCCTTAATAATTTTTTTTAATGTTTGAAGCCTTTTGAAATTCATCTAAAAAATTGAAAGGGCCGATATTAAGGTGGACCTCAGAATTCCCCAAGATCGTCACCCATGCAAAAAAAGTAATATAATATGAATGATTTTATTATAAAAGTGTAAATCTGCCTGCTTGCAAAAAATGAACCGATATTTTCTGAAAAGCGTCGTTGAATGTCTGCTTGCGAAAATTGAAAAATCAGAAAATTATTTCTATAAAATATAATATCTTAATTTATATCCATAAATACAAAAAAGTAGGTGAAAGAATATTTGAGTAAGCAAATCATAATTTAGCTTCAGACAGCTATCATAACTACGCCTACACAAAATATATTACTGAAGAAAATTCTGTTTTATGCTATGGTTGACGATCATGCTTGTATTAAAATATGAGTTGAGAAATTATTTTATTTGAAAAATTGAGAGTTAAGATGGACCCCAGGACCCCAATAGCATCGCTGCCCATACATACTCACAATTTATTACTGCATTAAACAATTTTATTCCATGGTTGACGATTATGCTTATATCAAAATAGATATAGAAAAAAAATTGTTGAAAAAAGTGGGGGGGTCCACATTAAGGTGGACCCCCCCACTAAAAAAAAGTGGGGGGGTCCTGACCCCAGGACCCCCCCAGGATCGCCGCCCATGGCCATTAATCAATCAATCAAAACAATCAAATACATTTCTATCAATCAATCAAATCAATTTCTTTAGCGCTCTTTCCCCAAATTCAAGAGCGCACCCCTAGTTTTATCCGCAAGGATCTGACCAGTGGAGTCTTTTTATCCAAAGATCATTATCAAGATCGAAGAAGAGAGGTGTTTGGGGCTGGTCCACCATCCATCCAACCACGCAACCAATCAAACGTTAAAGATAGTAATATACCTATACTACAATGTAGTATTACTACATATGGGTTAATCAAGAAACGATTACATTCTTGCGATTTTCCGTGTCTTACTTGTTTTTCAAAAGAATGGAAAATCGTATCCAAGACTGGATGCATTTTTTTTAAAGAAAAGGAATATAAAAATATTATCCATGTTAATTTTTTATAATAAATACTACGATATTATACTTTCTAGCTATTCAAAAGTTAAAAATAGCCTAAAAATGCATGTCTTAAATTTGCTAACAGATCTTTAATATTAAATATTTATGTTTATATATTTGTTAGTTCTATCCGGTTTGATTTATTCAGTCGCAGGCTTATTTAAAGACGTGGTTTTGCTTCTCTCAACTTTAAAAAACACTATTTAATTTTTGTTTTTTTTCACAATTTCTCACTTCTGATTCTAGCGTTTTTTTCCTGCTGATCATTGTGATTTATCAAGAAACAGGTGAGTACTAAATTCACTAAAATTATCCAAAAAACAGTGCCAAAAGAATACAAGAAATTTTTTTTATACACATAGAGTGGTAACAGTTTGGAATAGCTTGCCTGATGAGATCGTAAAAGCTGAAAATACAGATAAATTTAAAATAAAATTAGATAAATACTGGGAAAACCGTCCCATTATGTACAACTATAAGTGCGACTATGACATAATAGTAAAGAATAATTTATATACATAAACATAAATATATATATTTTTATATAATAATAATTTTTTATATATATAACCATTATAGAGGTCAATAGATCTGCGTGGTTTTAACTCCCTAAACTAAACTAATAATAAACTTCTAACTTATTATTATTAATACAGTTCATGAGTATAGGAAGGTAAATTTAAAATATCGGGCTCTTATGTTTCTTTTTTATAGAACAATATCAACATATGCAAGCATGCATACCCTGGCGTTAGCGACCAGCACATCAAGTTCTGGTGCAACTGAAAATCGGAGCACCGCCGCTCGCGATCGGGAGAAGCACAAAGCGAGATGTGCCTGGGTGCACATGCAGCGCAAGATTAAAAATCTGCAGCGAGAGCTATGGCGCCTACGAAAAGGAATATATCGTATGGTAAGTTTTCTTAAAATATTACATTAAATTACGTTATTAATGATTTTTAAAACTTATAACTTTAATTTTAATCGTGCAGAAGAAGAATGCTGAGGCTGCTTTCTCGGCCCTGGCAATGCGAGTGGCCTGTCGCGAAGCAAGCAGGAAGCATCTGCTACAACTACACCGCACACGAGAGCAACGCGTGAAAAACGATGCGGCTGATATTACGTTCGAACGCGCTCTGTAGTTTCCGTTATGAAAAAGGTAAGCTAATCGTCAATTACATTTCTGCTTAATTTTATCATTAAAATTCGCATCAATTTTTTAAATCGCTTGCTGCTTAAATATATAACTTGAATTGACAGATTTGCAACGCTGCCCGTAGAAATGTGAAGCGTTATCTCATGAAAGGCATGCGTATCGACTACTGAACGATCAGTCCACTGGGGGCACCGGAGCCGACAGTCCGACCATCGTCTTTGACTCTGGCAACTCGCGTCGTCGACTTCATACCCAGGGACGACAATTCACGCCTTGCGTCAGGAAAGAAAAAGACGATCTCCTTGAAAGGTCAGAAGTATCAGAAGCAGTACTTGAACTTTTCGGTCGAAATTCTATTCGAGAAGTTTGCTTCAGAATTTCCTGATATAAAAATAAGTTGATCGACTTTCTACGTGCTGAGACAAAAAGCGTTTTTCGTGTTGAGACCACGTCTCTGCGACAGAAACTTGTGCTTGTGTTCGCACTGCACCAATCTCGATGTGAGTTATGATTCGACAACATGTAAGTTTGATTTTGTTCATTTATTCAAACCTCAAACATTTCTTGACAGTTGATCGTCAATTCACTGTTTTCTGCAAGCTCATTAACAGTCGCGAAAAGCATCACCTTGTCGATCAGCTGGTGTGCAGTTCCGTCTCGTATGCCGTATGTACAACAAGTGCACTGTGTGTCTCGACTGAACTGTGCTTCTTCCAGTACCTGAAGGAGCTCCTAGCACCATCAAATTTCACCAATGGGAGCTAACAACAGACATGCGGACGCAGTACAAGTCCACCCAGCTTGTTCAGGTGAGAGTATAACTTTGTTTTCATCTATTTCATCTAACCTGAACTTTACCATGATACGTTTTCTACAGTATAGAGGACGCTCTGATTAAGTTTGATCAGCTCCTAAGAATTTCTGTTGTCGGAAAGTATATCAAAGAGTACGTGGCTCTGATGGAGGGGGTCCGTCCAATGTCGAAAAGTATAGCACAGAGTCGCAATCTGCCCACTGGGGGTTCCATACAGAGATGGTTATTCACTAAGACATCCTCTACATTGCGGTGAGTGTAAATGTGCAAAAATTAAATGTTCACTCTGTGACTTAATCTCAGATTGTAACTGCTGTTAAAAAATATTTTTAAGGACTCTGAGCCCACAGCATTTGCCACATTGTAATTGGAAAAAATAAAAATATCGGCCGGTATTTTTTTTGGTCTATATCGTTTACAGCCTGACAGACGCAGGCCATGTTACAATGGTTCTGAGAACCATGGGTCCTATGCACCGCAGCGCCACTTCACACGACGTACACATCTCTCAATGCATACGTCGCAAACACTGCATCATATACACTAGGTATATGATAGTTCACGGTTGCTTGTCAAGGATTCGAACAGGCAACCTTTGATTTGCAAGTCCAACGTCTACCATCTTAGCCATCCCCGCTCCCCATCCCCGCATCTCCGGCCCATTCTGGACCACTGCCAGGCCATGATACCGGGCTTCGAGTCTGTGACGATCGTATCTGACTCCCCATCGTCACAGAACCGAAACCGAGGCACCATGTTTTTGTTCCAAAGCGAGTTGGCAAGACGAGGCATCCACTCATGGCAATGGTTTTTACAGAAGCCGACCACGGCAAAGGAGCTCCTGACGGCGTCGGAGCAGCCCTCGAGCGCAGCTGTGACAACGCCATAGCAATGGGCATGTCTGTCAACTAGCTCGCTGACCTTTAAGCAGTCTTGAACGGTTATCGGATTCGTGAGCTACAAGTTCTTCTACACGAGGTTTTTATACTCTGAAACTGTAAATTAATTTTTGTGTGTGAAGACTTTGATTTTCAACCTTGCTAAATGATATAAACTATTCATAATGGCAAAAAATATTTTTTACACGTACCACTCTATCCACAGATAACCTCTGACGATGTCAAAGAGTGCGTGGCTCTGATGGAAGCAGCCCGTCCAACTCTACCAGCTATGGCAGGCCTCGGACTGGCGACCACGTCAGGAAAAGAAATTCTGAGGCGCCCATTATCTACAGAGAGCTAGCCTGCAGCTGTGACACAGACTGCACCTGCTTTGATGCTAAGCAGGGGCATTTGATTCCCACATTAAAACCTGATTTGGCAGTGATGACAACTGCTTCCTTGGACAGGCCTCATGTGTCAGTGAAGATGGAGCCGAAATCACCGTCTGCTACATGCAGCGCGTCTAAAAACTCTCGTAATCGAAGAAAGCAGACTTCGAGAAAATCTGATACTTTCATCTATTCTCCATTTTAAATAAAAATTTTACTCGTCATTTTTGTTTCTAGAAACGATTGTGCAATATTAAGAATTAAGACAAGTACAAAAAATAGAATAATAGTACTACTTAGTGTTAGTGTCCCGCTTACCATAATCTGAAAAACTATTCAGTTATTTCAAAAGATTAATTCAAGTCTTGTGCTTTAAAATATTTTAAACATGTATGATACAAACATGGGCATATTTAAGATTTAAATTTTTTAAATTACATATTTAATTATGAAAAGACACAAAGTCATATATATATATATATGTCATATATATGACTTTGATAGATTTTAATGCATTTATGATTGGTTTTGACGTGTTTTAATTGAGTATTTCGATTGATTTTAAAATGGATCTGTACACATTTCATTCGGTTAGGCTTTCCAGAGCAGATCCTTTTTAGTTTTTTGAATTATTTTGATAAATAATAATATTTTCTATTTTATTTTTTTATCTTTTAAAAGACTTTAAATTTGTTTTTAATCAATTTAAATCTATTTTCAGATTCGAAAACATTTCAGAATAGTGAAAATTCTTCTTTAAAATATATATAAATTTCTCAAATTCTTCCCCAATGGTATCTACAAACACCCAGATACTATGTCTATGGTGGTTAAAAATTTATTCATAAAAGTGAACTAACAGAATATTTCGCATGTCTTCTATTTCAGAAATCACATGTAAAATTTCACTTAATTACTCAAGAATATTAATTTGATATTATTTATTACTTTTTTCAGGTAAACTGAATGTTCAAATATTATCATAACTTGTTAATAGTTTTTAAATATATTAATTAAGTGAATCAAAAGTAAATTTATATATAACTCTTCAAGCAGTATTTAAAAAAAATATAATAAAAAACAAAAAGCCAGATTAAAACGTTTTCAGATTTATAGCTCATATGACTCCCGCACTGGAGAATTCCAAAAGAATCTACTTCAGAAGCACTGTTATGGCCGACTTTTTTTCTGAAGTGAAATGGGAGCATTTGGTGGCAGGAACTCTCGGAGGGGTGGCTGCCACTTCCATTCTGCACCCACTTGACCTCGTCAAGGTCAGACTTCAAGGTCAATTTATGTTGAGTTTATAAAATGATCTATAAATGTGGTGATATCGATTAAAGATCTTCCTGTTATAATTCTCTTTATGTTGTGGTGGCATCAATTCATTTGAAATTGGTATTCACCACAAATCAATTTTTAACTTTAGATATGAATTTATGCCTCAGGTTCAAAGGCTTTAAAAACTTAAACTCGAACTAAACAATTTTCAGTAAAGTATAATAGAAGATTCCATTAAAATGTTAAAAACTTTAATTTATAAATAACTTTCTACCTAATCCGCTCACATATCCAATCCACCAACCCACCCACCCATAGTGAGCGAAGAAGGCAGGGGCAGGGATCAGGGTCAAGCCCTGAGGAGGGTGGTGTCATCACTACTCAAGCAAGATGGTCTTAGAGGACTGTATAGGGGCGTCGCCCCAAATGTGGTGGGGGCTGGAGTCTCGTGGGGCTTTTATTTCTTTGTGTGAGTTGGGAGGAGGAGGGGTTTGAGAGTAGGCTTCTTTTATTTGAGTTTTAATTTTGACCTTTTTGTTTTTTGGATTTGGTAAAAAATTATGCATTCTTCAAAGATTTATCACTACCAAAACACACCACCACAGCTACAACCACAGCATCACTTCCACAACGACAGCATCACTACCACAACCACATCACCACAACTTCAACCACACCACAACAACCACACCACTTCAGCTACAACCACACCACCACAGCAACACCACCACAACCACACCACCACAGCTACACCACCACAACCACACCACCACAGCTACAACCACTTGAAGCTGCGTCGTTTGAACAACACTCGAACCTTCCTCGACCCTCTCAGTCACATGTTGATCGCATCACAAGCCGGTGATGATGATGATGATGTTAATAATAATGATTAGGGTTATGGTAATTATTATGATTGATTATTATGATAGTTATGAGGATTTTTAGTCGCGATGGTAGTTGTGATGATAATGATGTTGCTTACCTTGGCGCATTATAAATAAACGTCATTATTATTATTATTTTTATTATTGATATGATTACGGGCTTATTCAATGCACCACCACTGTTACAGGTGTAGCCACTCTCCTACTGACAAACCCAATTTGGGTGGTTAAAACAAGACTTTGTCTCCAAAATTCGACCCTCCATCCCCCCACCACTACTCCCCATCCCTCCACTACCACCACCACTCAACACTTGAAAACCCATTCCTCAACACACCCTACCCATTCAACCACTATACCTCAAACCAAACTATCACCACCATGCACAATGCCCCGTACCACACCATCATCATTATCACCACCACCATCATTATCATCACCACCACCATCCTCAACCATCCCACAATACAATGGGATGGTTGATTGTATGGTGAAGTTGTTCAGGAATGAGGGTCTGCCAGGACTCTACAAGGTCTGCTTTAAGTTTTAAAAATAATGATATTAATAATAAAAATATTAAATTGGTGAATTAATGATTACTAAAGGTTAAATTATGTAAATGAAATTATTGTTGCACTTTATTAATTAATCTTTTCAAAGAGCTTTATCACTATTATCGTTATCACTATTATCGTTATCATTATTATTATTATCATTATTATTTTTATCATTATTATTATCATTATCATCATTATTATTATTATCATTA
Source organism: Piscicola geometra (assembly GCA_943735955.1). Classification (NCBI taxonomy): domain Eukaryota; kingdom Metazoa; phylum Annelida; class Clitellata; order Hirudinida; family Piscicolidae; genus Piscicola; species Piscicola geometra. The sequence continues at coordinate 4,362,685 of OX030970.1, read as the reverse complement.
TTTTCATAATCATCAAATTATATTCATTTAACGCTCACTGCAATGGATCACACACACAAACACACACCTCTCGACCACAGGGCCTGGTGCCTGGCCTCTTCGGCGTTTCCCATGGTGCTGTCCAGTTCATGTCTTACGAGCAGATGAAGATCTCGTACAATCATTATCATCACCGCCCCTCCAATCAGAAACTGGTATTTTTTTTTATTGCTCTTTAGATTAGTCTTTTTCTTCTACTTTCATTTTTGAGTTTTTACTTTTTGTACGACCATCTTCTTCCTGTCTTTTTGTTTCCTCCATCATTATTCCATCCATTTCACTGCAATTCCTTCCATCCATCCATCAACCCATCCATCAACCCATCCATCAATCTATCTATTCATCAATCCAACTAATTCATTTATCCACTCTTCAACCACTAGCATCGGATCAACCATCATCACCATCTTCTATCCATATATTCCACACACCGCAAAATCCCATCCCAACCCCTATCCCCCTGTTCACTAACCATCTTCACCATCAACCTCCCCCTCTCCCCACCCTCCCAAACCAAAACCCCACCAACAGACCACACCACACCCAAACCACACCCCACCAACAAACCACACCCCACCAACAGACCACATCTCACCAACAGACCACACCACACCAACAGACCACGTCCCACCAACACACCACACCCCACCAACAGACCACACCCCACCAACAGACCACACCTCACCAACAGACCACACCACACCAACAGACCACACCCCACCAACAGACCACGTCCCACCAACACACCACACCCCACCAACAGACCACACCCCACCAACAGACCACACCCCACCAACAGACTACACCCCACCAACAGACCACACCCCACCAACAGACCACGCTGGAGTACCTGGCGTTTGCCGCCTCATCTAAAATCATCGCCTCCAGCATCACCTACCCGTACCAGGTGGTCAGGTCGCGACTGCAGAGCCAACACAGCCACTACACCAGTAGTTTGGAGGTTATCAGACATACTTACAGGTGGGGGGGGGTAGTGATTGGGATTTTTGTGTAGGGGGGGGGGGGGGGGTGATTGGGATGTTTGTGTAGGGGTGGTGGTGATGGTGGTAATGGTGGTGGGGGTGTAGATGGAGATGGTGGTGGAGCGTTTGTTGTAATAATGGTAGCGGTGATTGTTGTAATGGTGGTGGTTGTGTTTATGGTGGTGGTGGTGGATTGATGATGATTATGATAATGGTCGGTTGGGGAGGGGGTTTTTCGACCATCCACTCTTTGTTTTCCTATTTCAGTTATTTCCATTCCATACTGCTACCACCATTCTACCACTACCCATTTTCAACAATATTTCCACCATCACCAGTCTTCTCCCACCACAACCCCCAACACGACCACCATTTCACTCCAATTCCTACCATTCTTCTTCCAACCTACCACCACTATAACCACTTACCCAACCCAACCATCCCCACAAACAACCCCAACCCACCCCTACAACAACCCAACCCTCAACAACCCCACAACCCACCCCTACAACATTCCAACCTTCCTCACAAACAACCCTCACAACCCACCCCTACAACCCACAACCCACCCTCACAACAACCCACCCACTAAAACAACCCAACCCCCACAACCCACCCACTACAACAACCCACCCCTTAAACAACCCACCCCTACAACAACCCACCCCTTAAACAACCCACCCCTACAACAACCCACCCACTACAACAACCCACCCCTTAAACAACACACCCCTACAACAACCCACCCACTACAACAACCTTCCACAACCCACCCCTACAACAACCCACCCACTACAACAACCTTCCACAACCCACCCCTACAACAACCCACCCACTACAACAACCTTCCACAACCCACCCCTACAACAACCCACCCACTACAACAACCTTCCACAACCCACCCACTACAAGAACCTTCCACAGCCCACCCCTACAACAACCCACCCACTACAACAACCTTCCACAACCCACCCCTACAACAACCCATCCCTACAAACAACTCACAACCCACCCCTACAACAACCCACCCCCTTCAACAACCCACCCACTACAACAACCCTCCATAACCCACCCCTACAACAACCCACCCCTCCACAACCCACCCCTACAACAACCCACCCACTACAACAACCCTCCACAACCCACCCCTACAACAACCCACCCACTACAACAACCCTCCACAACCCACCCCTACAACAACCCACCCCTACAACAACCCTCCACAACCCACCCCTTCAACAACCCACCCAGTACAACAACCCTCCACAACCCACCCAGTACAACAACCCTCCACAACCCACCCCTACAACAACCTTCCACAACCCACCCCTACAACAACCCACCCCTTCAACAACCCACCCCTTCAACAACCCACCCCTACAACAACCCACCCACTACAACAACCCTCCACAACCCACCCCTACAACAACCCTCCACAACCCACCCCTACAACAACGAAACCAATCAGGAAAGAGGGCTTGAAGGGCTTCTTCAAGGGCTTGTTGCCGGGTGTGGTGAGAGTGACACCGGCCTGTTGCATCACCTTCCTGGTGTATGAGAAGGTCCTACAGGCTCTAGGGGGATGATTTGGGGGAGGGGAAGGGGGGGAGGTGAGGTGGGTTTGAGGGTTGGTGAAGGGGGAGAGGGGAGAAGGGGGGTTGTGAGTGAGTGAGTGAGTGAGGTAGGCGGAATGAAAGGAAGTTGAAAGGTAGGGGGTTGGTCACGAAAGGGGGAGGGTGGGGTGTATCGGGGGGGGGGGGGGTGGTAGTTTGAGAGTTATATAGGACCAGAATCTAATCCGGGATCGGATCCAACATCTTTTTATAATTTGTATAGCGCAATATTCTACTTCATTTACTGCTCTGCCTAGTGCTCACCACTGTAGTATACTTTGTAATGGTACAGTCGATCCTGTTACAAAGTGTGATTTCTCAAACCGTTGACCCAATGCCTGCATCTATGTAACTGATGCATGAACGAGTTTTCACTGTCACAGGTTACTTTTTAAAGCTTCTTTTTAATAAATTCAGTCATGATTTAGTTTTTCACCGGTTAAATTCAACAAATATTATTTGTAAATAGTCGTTGTTGAATTTGAGGAAAGAGCGCTAGAGAAATTTATTTGATTGTTGCTGTTGGAGCTTTAGAAGTAACTTTTCTTCAGTTGTATTCGTAAAACAGTAAAAAAAGATGAATGACTGAATGAAAGAATATATAGAAAAAGAATAAAGGAACGAAAAAACCAGTGTTTATTTTCGTAACGAAAACGACAATTCTGAATAATCGCTCCACGAAAACGAAAATAAAAACTATAATTATTTCCAAAACGAAACTGAAATAAAAACTATAATTATTTTCAAAACGAAAATGTAATAAATTTCAAAGTATGCCTTTATATGTAAATGTATAATTTATAAAAAAAATATTTGTCTATGTTATAGACATTATCTTTGGACTTTATGAAAGTACCGCCATTTATAAAACGTTATTTTATTACCGTTTGGCTTTGTCAATTAAATTATCACTTATTTTAATCGTAAATTTGATATTATATTTAAAATTTGTTATTACTCAATAATTTACGTACTCAATTCTTGTAATATTTCAATTGACTGTTAATTTATAAAACTCATTTGTTGTTAATATACAGTTCTATTTTACTGTTTCATTTTAGGATCAATTAATTTTTTTAGATATATAAAATAGTGTTTAAAATTGTAAATTAATATATTTTCAAAACTAAAATGAAAATAAAAACTTTAATTATTTTCAAAACTGAAACAAAAATAAAAACTTTAATTATTTTCAAAACGAAAACGAAAATAAAAACAATAATTAATTCCTAAACGAAACTGAAATAAAAACTATAATTATTTTATAAAACGAGTATAACACAGGAAAAAACTTTTCTAGCGCCTAATTGGAGATACGCAGCTTTGATGAGTCATGTATCTGGCTTATAAATAGACTCATCCACCACTGCTGTTCTACTCGCCCACCCTGTGTTTGTGTGGATGTAGTTGTAAATGAGGAACTTACTCCAAACTTTCCTCTCCATCATCACTAAAATCATCATTATCCTCTCTATTATAATCATCATCACCACTAAAACCATCATCATCATCACCACTAAACCCATCATCATCATCACCACTATATTCATCATCATCACCACCACTATAATCATCATCATCATCTTTTCTTTACAAGCTCCCCCATGTTTATCATCACTAACAAACAAACTTTTGAACATACATACCACACATACATGTGTAAAAGTAAGGGATGTGTGTGTGTGTGTGTGTGTGTGTGTGAGCGTGTGAGCGTTTGTGTGTGTGTGTGTGTGTGTGTGTGTGTGTGTGTGTGTGTGTGCACTGAAACTTGGAGGGGTATATAAAGGAGTGGGATGCTGGGTGGTAGTTTCAATGGATGAACTAAACCCTTTCGATGGATAAAGGAGCTGGAAAATAATGATGATAATATAAATAAAAATAATTACAATAATAATAATAACTATGAAAGGCGCCAAATGATTTCTTTATGACACCTAAGTTATAAATAAAATTGTAGAACCCATGAAATAGTTTGTAATCGCTTAACATCCTGTACTTTCTGTACTCAATTTGACTGTCTCTCGAAAAGCAAGGTTAGGCTAAGAAAAATTTTCTTTCTCCAAAATTCTTTGGAAAAAGATATTTATTTATTTATGTAGCGCGACATTTTAGGGAGTCTTTTAAAATGAATTGCCTCTAATTGGTTTTTAATTATTTTAAGATTTAAAATATTTAGACATCTACAAACACACACACATACACACACACACACACACACACACACACATATCTCAAGGATGCAGATAAAGTTTCTTCATAACTTATTAGTTCGACATCCCATCGTCAATTAAATTAAAACCTTAACACGAAAAAAAATATAAATATTAAAATATTAAAAAATCAATTAATTGGTTATTATAATTTGACAAAATCTAATAAGTTTAATAGCATACATAAATTAAATGTAATTAAAAAATAATCTAAATAATAATAACGATAGTAACCTAGCTGAAGGATAAACAGAACAGAGTACAACTGCTGAGAGATCAACAGCCTTGGAAAGAAATATATTATTATTGTTATTATCGTTGTTATTATTATTATTGTTTATTATTTTTATTGTGTATTATTATTATTATTTTCCTAACTTTTATTTTACACACACACACACACACACACACACACACACACACACACACACACACACACACACACACACACACACACACACACACACACACACACACACACACACACACACACACACACACACACACACACACACACACGCACACACACACACACACATGAGAGTTTACAGACCTCACTATCTAGAAACTCTAATCTAGTTCCATTTCACATTTCACCCCTCACTGCAGCTGGCATTCCACATTATTGGAAAATATACCTTTTATACATATCATAATGATATTGTATGTTTTTAATTGCAATATTTATTATTATTATTATTATGTTATTGTTATTGTATTATTTTTGTTATTAATCTAGTCATTAAATATGTTTTTTTATTTACTAGACTTTTTTTTAAAATATTAAAATCTTTAAATTTGAAAAGTATCAATTTAAGCCTTTAACTATCCTCATGGGCATCCAAAAACAAGGCTGGATTAACTTCAAGATGCAAAAATGTTGGGAAAATAAAAAATAAAAATAAAATAAAAAAATGAAAATCGAAACAACCTCAACAAGATTCTTTCAAATAATACGAATCGCTGAAATAAATAAATAAAGTTATACAGTTTTTAAAAACTCAGAATAAAGCGCCTCACAAATTCTGTTTTTTTTTATTAGCAATTAACCTCAAGCTAATGAACTTGTATGTAAACTCTCACTCTCTCACTCACTCACTCACTCACTCACTCACTCACTCACTCACTCACTCACTCACACACACACACACACACACACACACACACACACACACACACACACACACACACACACACACACACACACACACACACACACACACACACACACACACACACACACATGTATACACACACCATCCATTATTAATATATGATTTAGGAGGGTCTGGTAAACACATGAAGAAGAAATGATGTAAGTCGTGCTGGTGTTTGTCAGCGGTTCATCTTTTGAAGTTCTTACAACGGAATCTTTCGGAGATTTACAACTCCCCAACAAACAATTCGTAAACACTAATGATCAGGGAATCATTGGGGAATCCTAGAATTTTGAAACAACAGCATAATCGTGTTTTCGCTTCTTTACCCTCATCACCACTGTAGTGTTACCACAGGTATCATTATCATCTCCACCATAGGGATCACTATCACCACCATCACTGTTACCACCCCCACCACCACCACAGATGAACACAAGGAACGAGCGCCTCAGCATGCGTAAGCCACTCCACTACATCCTCCCCTCCCCCATCACCACCCCCTCGCCTCCTGAACCCATCATCACCACCACCATCACCACCAAGCACTACAACGTCAACCCAAAAAGCAACGAGTTGTTGTTGAGGGAGCACTACCAAAGAGTTCTGGGCGTTCAACAGCGACAACAACTGGAACTGCAACTGCAACAATTAGCCAACAACAAACATCTGCAACGTCAGCAACAACACGAAAATGTCCGTCTTACCGGTGTTTACCCGTCTGAATTCTTCTCAAATTCTTCCACTCCTCAGTCAATCTCCCATTGTCAGCTATCTCCAACTATACATGAGCCCATCACGAATCAACCTACTGACCATCAACCAACTACGCATCAATCCACAACCTATTTTTCTTCTACCCATCAACCCTTAGCCCAACATCCCTCTTCAACTCATCAACCCTTAGCCCAACATCCCTCCTCCACTCATCAACCCTTATCCCAACATCCCTCCTCCACTCATCAACCCTTAGCCCAACATCCCTCCTCCAGTCAACACCCCTCTCCTCTCCATCCTCTTCCTCTTTCAAGCCACAAACATCAATCTATTTCTAACCGTTCCTCCGCCATCTTTCTCGAAGAATATTATTCACCCTTTTCAGAGTCTTTGGTACCGGATGAGGTTTTACCTTTTTCCGGTGTGAGGAGGAATGAAGAAGTGATTGAAGGGGAAGGAATGAGTGGTCTATCTTTTTCTGGGGAAAAAAAGAATGAAGGAGTGGTGGAAGAAGGAGGAATGAGTGGGAAGGATGGGGATGTAGTAAGAAGGAAGAAGGGAAGAGAAGGAAGGATGGATGAGGGGGTTGGTGAAAAGACGGGGGTGGGTGAGAATGAAAGGGTGGGTGATGCTGTTGCTATGGAAGGGGTGGGTGAAAAAGAGTTGAAAAAAGAAAAAAGAAAATCTATTCCAATCGTGTTAGTTGCTAGGGATGTGCCTGTGTGTGTTGGTGAAACTGAAAGTAACAATAGTAACAATAAACAAGACAAGAACAATAAAAAAGATTTGAAAGTTGATCAAGAACTGGACAAAACAAAACTGCCAAGAGGGGATAAAAAAAGTAATAAAAATGTGCAAAAAACGGGAGGAAATGTAAATGAACCGGAAAAAGATGATTTAAACCAAAAAACCTATATATCCACCATCAAATCACCACCATTGGTTATACGAAGAGTGGTGGCGGATCGGATGGATGGAAGAAAAGAAGAGAAAGAAAAAATGAATGAAGGAGAAAATAGCTCTAAGGATATAAGGGCCGATAATAGAAATATGCATTACACAAATAATAATGATAATAAGAATATTAATAATAAAAATAAAACTCCAGATAATTATAAAAAGGAAAACAAGGGAAATAAACACGATGAAAACAACAACAATAATACAAGTGAACCTTTTGTGAATATTGCTGAAAATAGTCGACATCATCATCATCATCATCAGCTCCTTGATTCTTTAGACGAAAACAAGAATGACGTCAGCGAAGATTCCATAGAGTGCAAAGGTAACAAAAACGTCATTGATAACGATGAGAACAACAACAAAAACAACAACAAAAACAACAATGACAAAACCAACAACAACATTGTGAAAATAGACATCACTAACAACAGTGATTTTATTCCTAAAGCCTCTGACACTACTATCACAACCCCCGACATTCCTCCTAAAGCCCCTGACACTACTATCAAAGCCAACGACGACAAAGTCATCATCAGCACCAGCAACACACAACCCCAAATGAAAGTGAGAAAAAAATCAAAAACAAAATTAGATTTGAAAAAGGTTGTGATAAAAAAGGTGGAATCGGGGAAAAAGGAAGAGGAGGAAAAAGTGAATTTAGATTTAGAGATGGTGAAGTTGAGGGTGGACGGGCGGACGGGAAATGTGAACTTGGATAACAGTTTGGGAAAAGTGGATTTAGATTTGAAGGAGTCTCCGAAAGTTGTCGAAGAAGCTGAAAGTTGTCAAAGTGAGAAATTGTTGCTGTTGAGATTGTTCTTTTCTTGTGGGAATTGCTCCTATATTTATTGTTGCGGGTGTTAACTTAAAAATATAAACAACAACTACAACAAAACAACAAAAACCACAAAATCAACAACAACAAACACCCCAGAACAACCAGACACCTTGAAGAAGAAGAGATTTTCCCTCTCCACCTCCCCCTTCAACCTCCGCAAACATCTCCATCTCTCAGAAGCAAAGAACCACGATTTAGACGACATCAACAACAACAACAAAGATGACATCATAAACAACAACAACAACAACATAAACAACACTAAAGTCAACAAAAGTTTGAGCAGCAAGTTCGAACCAACAACCTTATCCCGACGATTTCTCACCCTCTTCACTCCCAAAAACAACCATTCAACAGATCCTGGGTGAGTGGATGGGAAGAAGGGGAGGGGGAGGGAAGGATGAGAGAGATGGGTGAAGAAGAATTGGAAAAGGGGGAGGGTGGAGATGGGTGGATGAAAATGGGAAAAAGGGTGAGTGAAAGGGAAGTGGGGAGACGAGAAATGGTTGAGATGGTAAGTGAGAGAAATGGGTGGGAAGGGAAGGAAGGAGGAGGAAGGGAAAGAAGGAGATGGGAAGGGAAGGAAGGAGGAGGAAGGGAAGGAAGGAGGTGGAAGGGAAGGAAGGAGGTGGAAGGGAAGGAAGGAGGTGGAGCTAACTTAGCTGCAAAGGGTCAAAGGGTTGAAAGGAGGATATGAATAAATAAAGAAAAGATAGGAGAACAAATGGGAAAACACGGGTGAGGAAAAACGTTTTTGGAGTGGAGAAAAAGTGAATAGAAATAGGGAAGAAAAAGAGGGGAAAAGACGTAGAAGTGATCAGTTAAAAAAGTTTTTTTATCGCTTGAAAAAGTGTATTTCATTAAATAGTTATTTTCTCCATTCAATGTTCTGAATCCACGGATTAAAAAAAATGAAGTTAATGATGTTCATAATAATAAAAAAGAATTGATTTAGTTAATTTTTAAAAGTTTTATTAACGCCTTTTATTCAAAATAAATCAAGACAAGTATAAAAAGTTGAAATATGGAGCTCGTTTAAAACATATTAAACTAAAAGATGGAATTAAACTCTAATTTTATAACTTATTCTTTTTAAAACTAATAGAATTAAAATTTGATTTTTAAATGTGTAATTAATTATGATAAACATATGTGAATTATTTTTGAGAAAAATAATATTGTATAACTGTATTAAAAGTGTACTTAAAATAACCAAATAAAAACTTTATATTGAAAAAAATAAATAAATAAAAGTTTGAGTTTGATTTTTAGTATTAAAAAATAATTTCATCCATTCACAGCGCCAGCAAAACAGAATTACGTGGAAGACACAAGTCTGTGGAACTTTATAAGACAGATCGGACTAAAGTCAAACCTGCCATCAGCGCCAACAGAGCAATAACCCCACCTGTTCCCAAGAAAAGAAATAAAATATCAGAAGTAAGAAGAAGAATTCTTGGAGATCCCATCATAACTACAACCATAGCAACCACCACCATAGCAACCACCAAACTAGCAACCACCACACCAGCAACCACTGTACCAACTCTACCTAAGGCTTCTATTAAAACAACCACTGGCACCACTAGCACTACACTAAAAACAGGTAGTAAGTTTTAGTCTTTAGAATCAAAAGTTGACAAGTTTACAAAACCATTCTCGTTGTCATACTCCTCCTCCTCATCCTTCTCATCCTCGCCATTTTATCATCGTAATCATCATAGTATTTTCAAATATCATCATGATTTCAAGTGCTGTGATTACTTTAATTAACACCATTATCATCTTCGTCACTCCCCATTAGATTCAAGAACTCCGAAGCCAGATTTTGGCCTTGGGGTGGTCCAAAGAGGCAATGCCTTTTCAGACGACCAAAAATCTTTTCATAGCCACAACAGCTTCAACAAAAGTCCATCCTTCCATCAAGTCGACGACTATTATCATCAGCAACAACTTCCACTACAACAGCAGCAGCCACAGCGACCACACTTTGTGATAGTGGCGATAGATTTTGGAACCACATACAGCGGTTATGCCTTCAGTTTTGTGAGAGAACCAGAAGCGGTTCATGTGATGAGAAGATGGGAAGGAGGTTAGTGTTGGAATTTGCATGGGTGTGGTGAGGTTTAGGGAAGGGTTAGGTAGTTGGAAAGGTTAGGTATAGGAAAGGGTTAGGTTTGTGGAAGAGTTAGTTTTGGGGAAGGGTTAGGTATAAGGAAGGGTTAGGTGGAGGGAAGGGTCGAAGATAGGGAAAGGTTAGGTTTGGGGAAGGGTTAAGGTGAGGGAAGGGTTAGGTATAGGGAAGAGTTAGGTATAGGGAAGAGTTAGGTATAGGGAAGGAATAAGGAGTGGTGGCGTTTGTTGCGTGTGAGTGTTTGCATGTTTTTTAGGCGTTTTGTTTAGTTTAAGGTTTTTAATTTTGGTATTTTTGTACGAAAATAAATTTAAATCTCTTCCACATTGAAACAAAAACATCGCAAGAGATTTTAAAAGATAAACAAAAAATTAGGAAGAAGATAATTTATTTAGATAAAATAAAATGCTTTAAAAAAAATTTATATTTCGAATTTTTCAGAGATTAATGATGAGGTCATCACAATCTTCAGTGTTAAAAATTGAAGATTTTAGGCCGAGGACAATCCAATTATATTTTAAAGTTTATTCATATTTAAAAAAAAGTGATTTCACCAGTTTAATTCCATTAAACGACATAAAAATGTTTCAAAAATCTTTAAACCATTTCTAATTCACAAACCAACACGAAGCCACTCTTTAAAAACCACCCACAAACCACTGAGTGATCAAGATAAACCCCCATCCCGCCGCAGAAGACCCAGGCCTGGTGAACCAAAAGACTCAAACGTGTCTTCTCCTGCGGCCTGACCACTCCTTTCATTCCTTTGGCTTCAGTGCCAGAGATTTCTACCACGACCTTGACCCTCTCGAGGCAACGCACTGGCTCTTTTTCGATAAGTTCAAAATGGCTCTACACCACGATGCTGTGAGTTTGAGGGAGGAGGGGTGTGGGATTGAAGGAAGAAGGAAGGGGTGGGGAGAAAATAAATGTGATTTTAAGAGAGGGACTGGTTAAGTGCGCAGATGAGGGAGGTTTGGAAACTTTGTGGCGATAGGAGAAAAGGGTGTAGAAAACTTTCTTAGGGGGGTGAGGAGCCGAGGGGGTGGGTAAATGGATGGGTATTGAGAATTGGAACAGTTTTAATAAAACTGTTATGCGCAAGCTAACAGACATCAGTTCGATGTTCAAGGCCAGTTTAATTCGTTCAAATCGGGTAAATTAACCATTTTAAAAATATTATTTTATTAAAGTTGTATTTAATTTTATATTTGATTTAATTATTTTACTTTTTGTGCTTGTTGTTAAGATTGTAAAATTCTTTAACTTGTGTTGAGTCAGATAAGTCTTAGAACATGCTTTTATGAACCCATTAGCGTATACATAATAAAAAGAAAATAGTAGTAGAAGTATTAGTAGTCATGGACGGCGATCCTTGGGGGTCTTGGAGTCCGGACCCTTCCACTTTTTGGTAATGAGGGGTCCACTTGAAATGGTAGTGACCCCAGGAGCCCCCAGGATCACCGCTCATTCTGGTTAGAACCCCCCAAGACTTTCAGCAGATCACCGCCACTGGTAGTAGTTGTAGTTAAAGGTTAATTCAAAATAAAATGCTAAAAGAATTTTAATCTAAAAAATTCTTTGAAAAGTAAGATAAAATATAAAAATTGATAAGAAAACAAGTAATGATAAGGTTTTCCAGATTAAAACATCTAAATCATTGGGAAAGCAAAATAAAAAGTAAAAAGTAAAAATAGAAGAAAAAATTAATTATATAAAAAAAAAATTATCGAGTCTAAAACGATGTAGATAATGGCAAAAATTGTAATTTTTATTTGTTTTACCGATATTATTTTGTATTATTATTATTAATTCAAGTTCGAAAATCTATTAGTTATTAGGATGGTTAAGAACGTGATATGGGATGATAGTGGTGCTGATGATGGTGATAGTGGTTATGATGTGGAGAGTGGTGATGGAGATGATAATGATAGTGGTAACGGTGATGATAGTGGTTGTGGTGGTGATAGTGAGGATGATGTTGATAATTTTTAATGATCAAGAGGATCAACTAGTGATGTAGTCGTGGTGATGATAATGATGACATGATGATGATGATAATGAAGACAGGGTGGTGATGATAATGATAATTACGTAAGGATGAGGGCTGTTCTGTGTCTTAAATGTGGATCAGAGTTCTCTAGACTGTGTAGTTTAATAAAAACAACAATACCAGTAATAATAATATTTTAAAAATAAGAATAATTAGAACAATTAAATATATGATTCCGTTAATAATATTAGTAAAATTAATAAGAACAAAACAAGTTGCTTTAGAATAACGATTTTTCAATGTTTTTTCTCTCACTGAAACCATCTGTTTATCCATCCAGCCACCCTCATCCAACCCTCATTTAACCCTCATTCAACCCTCATTCAACCCTCATTCAACCCTCATTCAACCCTCATCCAATCCTCAAGCCAACCAATCCAATCCACTCCAACCTATCCCAGGACCTCAACGAACACACCACCATCACGGCAACCAATGGCATGCCTCATCCGGCCTTTTCCGTTTTCACTCACGCCCTCAACTACTTCAGAAACCACGCCCTCCAAGAACTCTCCGACCAATCAGAGACGCCCATTTGGGGTGATGACGTCAGATGGGTGATCACGGTGCCTGCCATCTGGAAAGGACCAGCCAAGCAGTTTATGCGGAGGGCTGCCTACAAGGTTGAAGCAATCAATCAAAATATTTTTATAGCGCTTTCTATAAATTCAAAGGTTCAGGCAATTATTAGCGCAAAAATATCTTTTTTGTCCCACCACTGTTTCCCTTATTTCCATTTTTTAACCTTTTTTCACTGTTTCATCTCAGTTTTTCAAACAATTTGTCAAATTAATATTTTTTCTTCAATTAACATTTTAATTATTTTTCTATTTTCCAATACCATTAAACAACGAAAAACATTCCACACTTTTAAAGTTAAAAATTCACTCAAGACAGTCTTGTCCACCACACTCCTATCAACAACCACCCACTTTTTTCCACCACCTATAAACCACCCACTCACAACCAACCAACGTCTTTCCTCTTCAAACCAACTATCTCCCTTTCAAACGAGCCCCTCACTCCAACCAGTCCTTCAACTTCAAACAAACTCCATCCCTCCACCTCCAAACAAACAATCCCCATCCCTCTATACTCCCCTCAGGCAGGCATCGGCAGCGAAAGCAACCCCTCTCAACTCCTAATCGCGCTTGAACCCGAAGCAGCCTCCATCTATGTCCGGAATCTCAAAACCTACCAACTCATCGCCCCCCTCATCAACCCATCCACTCCCCTCATCAACCCATCCACTCCCTTCATCAACCCATCCACTCCCAACACTCCATCATCCACCCTTGAGCACCCATCCTCTTGTCTGTCTCTTAAATCTCTAGATAAAGGTTGGTTGTGGTTTGAATTTTTATTTTGAAGATCCGATTTTATATGTGAATAAGTTACTCTACTTGACCCCTAAAGACATCTTTGCTATCATTTTGACTTTCTTTCAAAAATAATATACCTTTCATTGACAAAATCCACACTTTCCCACCATTCATACTCCTTTACCATCCATCATCAGCCCTCCCCCACGACCACCACCCCTTCATACCACTCCCTAATGCTACTTCAATTCAATAGCCATAATAGAAACTCGCCACAGTTCTCTCCTCAAACACCCAACAAACCATTTTATTAATATTATTATTATTAATTGCTTTTACCCTCTCTCTCATTCTCCTTGACTTTCTCCCCCTTCCATCTTTTCTTAACTCTTTTTCACCCATCAGAAGATAGCTCTAAATACAAATCTCTACCCACCAAACATCCCACCCCCATCACCACCACACTGGGTCAACAAATCAATCAAAATGGTTTGTATAACTCTTCATTTTATCAATTTTTTTAAAATTTTATTTAAATACTTCTGGTTTTCATTGTATTGAACTTAACACGTTAAACTATAAACTATACACCATAGACCATTGGCTATATTCTATGGTTTAAGAAATGTGGTTTTATGATTTAACTGACAGTCTATAAGCTAGGGCCGTGCTATCGCATTACACTACCACCACACCCTACATCAAATACAATCATACACCCCATTTATACACCACAATTACACCAACAACACACACCAGTACAACAACCAAACACAAAATACTAACAACAACTTATAAAAACAACACGCAACAATAAAAACAAAACAACAACAACAACAAAACATACAAGAACAACAATTAAACAGGAACAAGATACATGGTGGTGGACTGTGGAGGAGGTACAGTCGATATAACTGTTCATCAGGTTATGATGATGATGATGATGATGATGATGATGATGATGATGATGATGATGATGATGATGATGATGATGATGTCGATGACGATGATGATGATGATGATGATGAGGAGGAGAATGATAATGATGATGAAGATGATGATGATGATGATGATGACGATGATGATGATGATGAGGATGAGGATGATGATGAGGAAGAGAATGATAATGATGATGAGGATGATGATGATGATGATAATGAGGATGATGATGAAGAGGATGGTTATTATTATTATTATCATCATCAACATCATCAGGTTGACCATGGCTGTCTCAGGGAGATTCATAAGGCAGTTGGTGGTCCGTTTGGCTCTATAGGTGATGATGACATACACACACACATGCTCACACCCACACACACACACACACACACACACACACACACACACACACACACACACACACACACACACACACACACACACACACACACACACACACACACACACACTCACACACACCACACACACACACACACACACACACACACACACACACCACACACACCCACACACACACACACACACACACACACACACACACACACAGGCATAGACCAAGAGTTTGAAAAGTTGCTATGCACCATTTTTAGTCCAGACTTCATACTATCGTACAAGGTGTGTTCTGATGATGGTCCGTAATTGTACAATTATTGAATAAAGTCTTGCATTCAGCAAAGAATTCGTTTAAGCAATTTCGCTTCTTTTTCTATTTTCTACTCATCCACCAAGCCATCTAATGCTCTATCATCCTTCCACCCTTCCTTCTACCGGCCCACCCATCACTAAACCATCCTTCTATCTCCCCATAACCTATCATTTATGATGAGGATCCGTAATTCTAATATTATTAAATAAAGTCATCCCAAATTGTCATCCCCCATCTTCCAATAATCTATAATTCAATCTTCCACTCATCCACCCATCTACTCATCCACCCATCTACTCATCCATCCCTCCAAAGACAACTCATCCATCGGGATGGGTGGATCTAATGGCTTCGTGGGAGGCAAGAAAAAGATCAGCAACCGTATCCAAACAGCATCCTTACAACATTGCCTTGCCTTTCTCGTTTGTTAAAAACTACCGCAAAGTCAAGGTTGATGGAAACTTGTTCTTGGTGGTTGAATTGCAATATTGGTAAATTAACAACATATTACATTGAAAAATTTGAAAAAGTTTTTAGCTTTTTTCGCGACTTTGTCCTATCGTAACTATCCCTCTTCCCGATCGCAAAACTAACCACACCATCAGTGCAAAACTTTCTACACCACCACTATCACAACTCACCTCCCATCTTAAGTTATATAATATAATATATGTATAATTGTAATTATTCATAAACGATTGGTCTTAAAGTCGGTTCGAGTTCACAACATGTTAATCATTTTAGACGTTGAATTGTATTGTATTTTATTGTATTATATTGTACTGTATTATATTGTAATGTATTGTATTGGAGTGAATTTTATTGTATTTTAGTATTTTATTTTACTGTATTGTATTTTATTTCATTATGTTGTGTTGGTTTGTATCCCAAAAAAACCAAAACCACCGCACAATAACCACCATCCCACCCCACCACAACAGGGGGGTAGTGTGGAGGGGGCGATAAAAAAGAGTGGGGTGGGTGGAGTGAGGTGGTCGAGTCAAGGGATGATGAGGATGGACGCCCCTCTAATGTTGTCTCTCTTCAAAGGATGTTTGTGCAACATAAGACATGCTGTTGGCGATGTTGTCAACCATCCGTCAACTAGAGGTTGTTTTTCTGTAATTGTTTTTTGTGCGTTTGAATTATAAATGATGTCTGATAAGACAATAACACCAGCAACAACACCAACAGAACCAACAATCAAACTAACGTCACAGCAACAACACTACGATCACCAAAAATAAAACTACCAACAAAAACATTACAGTAGACAAAAACAAGCATCGTCAACACCAACATCAACATCATCATTCTCAACATCATCATTCTCAACAACATCATTTATATCACAACATCATCTTTAGAAACACCAACACCATCAACAACATCAACACCAAAACAACATTAACAACAATACCATCTTGAACACTATCAACACCAACAACAATAACATCACTAACAACAAAACTAACTCCAACAACACCAACAAAACTAGCAACAACACCACCAACAACAACACCAACCAACAACACCAACAACAACACAGGAATAAAGTACCTATTCCTGGTCGGGGGTTTCGCCGAATCAGATATTCTTCAACAAGAGATGAGGGTCGAGTTTGGTGCGTTAGTGAAGGTGCTCATACCACAGGATGTGTCCACCACCATCATGAAAGGCCGGTGGTGGCTGGTTGGTCCTGAAAGTGGGCTTGGGGATGAAAATGTCTTGTACACGGGTGTTTATGTGTTTGTAACAGTTTTTTTTGGACAGTCAGTGGTGGTCAAGGGGACGGGTTTTACAATTCAAAACGGACTTTTATTTGTAAAAGTTTGTGGTGAAAATTTGCCTTTTAAACTGATCTACGATGTTTTTGTCTTTGTGATAGTTTTTTATTTAGTAAAAGATGGTGAAAGTGATGTGGTTTTACACAGCCACTACCAAAACTACAACAACAATAATAACCACAACCACTATAATCGAAACCACTACAACAACCACTACAACAACCACTAAAACAACCACTACAACAACCACTACAACAACTACTACAACAACAACCTCAACTAATTAACCAAAATCACTACCACAACTTATCAACCAAAACCACTCCAACCAGTACAAAAACTATAACAACCACAACCACCACAGGAGCCGTTCTCTTCGGCTTGGACCCAGGTGTGGTGATTGAGAGGAGGAGTGGTTTGACGTATGGTGTGGCAGTTCTGAACAGATTTGTTGAGGGGGTGCATCCAGAAGAGAAGGTTGGGGTGGGGGAAGGGGGGGGGTTGTTGTACTAGGGAGTGTGAAGGGGGTGAGAGGGGCAGTGGAGTACTTTTAAAGTAGCGGTGTGGAGAAGGAGGGGGTCTGGGGAAGTTTGATACTGTACCGATGGGTAAGGTGGGAGTGCTGTATGCTAGGGAGGGGTGTAGGCGTGTGGTATTGTATGCTGGAGAAGGAAATGATGGGGTTGTGGTTTCTGTGATATTGTTGTCATTTCGATGTAATAATATTTTTTGTACGTTTTTGTGTAGTTGTATTGATTTTAATAGTGTGGGTTTCGTGTTGAAGTTAGAACAACTAAAAATTTGTGGTTGGCATTGCGACAAAAATAAAATGGCAACGCAGATTTTGGTGAAGGATGGAGTGAAATGGTGCAAAGACATTTTTGACGTTTTTGTCACAGTGGACCAGCCTGTCTACCGTTAGTAACTTCTCTTCACTTGTACCCCTAATCCCGTTCACCTTCTTCTTGAATGTCACTTTTCTTATTTATGTTATTCATTTCTTTTTATCCATCACCATTCGCTCCCATCCTCATCATTCTCCATCCCCCACCTACCATCCTACTCGCTTGCCAACCCATCTGCCTATCCACCATCTCAATCATCATTCTACCCACCATCCTTTCCACCATCATTTAACGCTTCATCAACCTACCTAGCCTCCAAGTGCCCATCAACCACCTACCATCCCATCCACCATCATACCCACCCTTCAACCATCCCGTCCACGATTCCACCCATCAACCATCGCACCCACCATCGCACCCACCATCCCACCCACCCATCCCATCCACCCACCCATCCCACCCACCCATCAACTATCCCACCCACCCACGATCCCATCAACCATCCCACCCACCATCCCACCCACCCACAATCCCACCCACCCACCCCCCATCCCACCCACCCACCCACCATCCCACCCATCCATCAACCATCCCACCCATCCATCAACCCTCCCACCCATGATCAGCTGGAGAAAGCGTGGTACGAAACTACAGTGCAGCGGAGTTGAGCCAAAAGGGATGTGTGGTGGCGATTTACAGCACCGAGAAAGAGGCTGTGGTCTTTGTGGATGAGGTGGGAGTGGTCAGGTGTGGTTGCCTGTGGCTGGAGTGGGAGGAAGGTGGTGGCGGTGATGAAACCAATGATGCTGATGATGGCGAGAATCGTGGTGGGAAAAAGAGTGTGGATGACGCTGAAAGAAGTGACGAGTTGAATGCAAGGAGAACAGACGAAAGCGGTGAAGTGGAAAACGGTGAAAAGTCAGAAAGAAAAAAAGTTGGGAAGAAATCTGGAAAACGCAAAGAAATACAAGCTTCAATGACGTTTGGCGACACGGAAATAAGAGTGGATGCTTTTGATGTGGCGACAGGGGCGGGTGTCAAGGCAACCATCGACTTTTTAGGAAGGTAGCGCTATATGAAGGCGTGTTTTAGTGTTTTGGGTAGAAGGAGAAGGGGGAGGTTGGTGGTGGAAGTAGTGGTGGTGGTGATGATAAAGTAGTAGTGGTAGAAGTATTGGTGGTGGATGTAGTTGGGGTGGTGATGTGGTTTGATTTGCGGGACATGTAAACTTAGCCGTATAAAACAATATATTCTGCTGAAGTTTGTTAGTTAAACAAATAAATTTATTTTCATTTAAGTTTTTGAAGTTAAATATTAATTTATTGTTTATGAATGATTTAATTATTAATAAGTTATTCATTTTTGTTTGTAAATTATTTATCTTTTCTATAGCATGACATTTTGAAGTTTTTGAAAAATTAATGTTATAAAATCGTTCTTAATAGTCAAATTATGGTTTTTGTAGTTTTTTTAACTAACTTTTATTATTTAAATTTTTTGTACAAATATAAATAATTCCTCATCAAAATTCATGGAAGTTCAAAAACATTCTTGATATCTTCACAGTGCCTTGGTGCTTTTCTGCCTTGTTTGTGACTATGCCACATAGCCTTTCCTCCATCAACCTCCCTTCCACCTAGCTACCGCTTCATTTATCTACTTTTTCTTTCATTTGTCAATTTGTCTATTCTATTAATTTTTTTCTTTATTTGTAAACCATCCATCTCTTCATTTATCTATTTGTTAATTTCCTCACCCATCTTCTCACACTCAACACTCTAATTTTATTTTTTTCCATTTCAAACAATTTACGTGCTTTTTTCTCCAACCATGAGTCGTCATGCCACGGGTCAAAAGCCTACTGACCTTTTATCTGGGTCTGCTCGATGTTGATGATGATCATCATCATCACTCATTCATTTATTTTTTCATTTCCCATTTGTTCATCCATCCTTCAATCACCCATCTTCATCACTCATTCTTCCCTCGATCAGGCCATCCAGACATCTCTTGAACACTCTTCCACTATTTACATTTATTATTATTGTTATTATTATTATTATTATTATTATTATTATTATTATTATTATTATTATTATTATTATTATTATTATTATTATTATTATTATTATTATTATTATTATTATTATTATTATTATTATTATTATTATTATTATTATTGCATTTAAAAATACATCAATTTGCGTTCTCATTAATTAATTCGAGCCTCTATCAATTAATAATCACAACTATCCACTTCTGCACCTATGCTTTACATATCCTTCGAGATTTTTTATGTTGATTTAATTTATTAAAAATCTTCAAATGAGTTTCATTTAAAATTATCAAAATAGTAACTACATTGCAACAGCCACCACCAATTCATCCCTATTACACTATTCCAAAGCAACGCTCATAACCACCACCAAAAATTACCACAAATATGCCAAAAATCTACCAAATAAGCATCACAAATGGACCTTGACCCGCATTAAACTTCAATTAGAATAATAAATATTTCAAATTTGGAGACACTTCAAAGTAATTATTTAACAATTAAATAATCTGTTAAAATTGATCGAAGCATTATCCTCAGATGATGAGATCCATCCATCAATCGAACACCTTCATCTTCTGGATCGTCGAACAATCGGCTGGGAAGCGTTAAGGCGAGCAAATAGTTGAGTTTGAATGTTTACGAGGCGAAGAGAATTGTCTTGAAAATTCAGGAATAAAATTCTTTTTCTTGTAAATAATTTAAACAATTTTAAAGGGTGAAAAAGAATAATTGGTTTACTTAATTTTTGTGTATCAAATAAAGCCATCCTGATGTTAGACAGATTGGTCTTGGTCTTGGTCTTGGTCAGATTGGGATGGTGGGTCAGGCTGGGATGGTGGGTCAGGTTGGGATGGTGGGTCAGGTTGGGATGGTGGGTCAGGCTGGGATGGTGGGTCAGATTGGGATGGTGGGTCAGGTTGGGATGGTGGGTCAGGTTGGGATGGTGGGTCAGATTGGGATGGTGGGTCAGGTTGGGATGGTGGGTCAGGTTGGGATGGTGGGTCAGGTTGGGATGGTGGGTCAGGTTGGGATGGTGGGTCAGGTTGGGATAGTGGGTCAGGTTGGGATGGTGGGTCAGGTTGGGATAGTGGGTCAGGTTGGGATGGTGGGTCAGGTTGGGATGGTGGGTCAGGCTGGGATGGTGGGTCAGGTTGGGATGGTGGGTCAGGTTGGGATGGTGGGTCAGGTTGGGATGGTGGGTCAAGCTGGGATGGAGGGTCAGGCTGGGATGGTGGGTCAGGTTGGGATGGTGGGTCAGGTTGGGATGGTGGGTCAGGTTGGAATGGTGGGTCAAGTTGGGATGGTGGGTCAGGTTGGGATGGTGGGTCAGGTTGGGATGGTGGGTCAGGTTGGGATGGTGGGTCAGGCTGGGATGATGGGTCAAGTTGGGATGGTGGGTCAGGTTGGGATGGTGGGTCAGGTTGGGATGGTGGGTCAGGTTGGGATGGTGGGTCAGGCTGGGATGGTGGGTCCTGCTGGGATGATGGGTCAGGTTGGGATGATGGGTCAAGTTGGGATGATGGGTCAAGTTGGGATGGTGGGTCCTGTTGGGATGATGGGTCAAGTGGGTCAGACTCAGTATCCTGGCCTAAAAGGAAAGAAGGCGCGGAGAGAAGAAGAAGGAGAAAAACTAAAAATGCTTTCTCCATGCTTCGGCTTGTTCTTTTCAAACTAGAAACGTTAAAAAAATCTAGTTAATTATTATAATTTTGAACAATTATTCTTACAAAATAATGATTTATACGAAATTCAAATTATAACGAAAGTTAAAACCTTAGGTGGAGTAGTTTTCCAACCGATAAACCTCCAAAACTGAGATGCGTTCAAATTTCTAACGTGGCTGACTTTTAAGCTAGAGAGAAGCAGATCTGATTGGTGGGTGAAATGCTAACTCAATGCATTGGTTAAATGTATGTTACTTACATGATATATGTTAGCTGTCAAAGTTTCATTTGTTAGCGTCAGTTTGTCAGTTAATCTCGCTGAATCAAAGACTTGAAGTTGGTGAAACACTTTTGATCGAGACTTTAGCGCCGAAAATCGATGAAAACTAGAAAACTCGTCCACTATAGGTCACCAATGCTAGGCTTCTTGTTCCTGTGTTAACTGATTGATCTGTTGGTTACACGGTTGATTCTGCCAGTAGTTGTAAGCTTGTCTTAAAGATTGAACCATGCATGTCTAAGCATAAACTTTCAAGAGTGAAACTGCAAATGGCCCTTTAGACCACCCATGATGTGTTAGATCGTAAAAATTTACTTGGGTAACTGTGGTAATTCTAACACGCCATAAAGCTCCAACCCAATTGAAAAGTGCGCGTTTATTGGAGAATACATATTACAACAAGAATGTATAACAACGTCTATTTTCAAATTGATATCAAATGTGTTTCGGCTCGTAAATTCTTTTTGGACTCTGAATAAATTACGCCTGATCCCACAACCTAGCGTCGGCAAAACACCTTTCAAGTGTGTGCCCTATCAACTTTCGATTGAATTCAATATCTTTCCCTATTTTCAATGCGTCATGGCAAGCAACAAAGGCACCAAACCAACATGAAACACCGCATCGTATACACTAGGTATATGATAGACCACGGTTGGCTCAACAGCGATTCAAACTGGCGACTTTTCAGTTGCAAGTCCAACGTCTTACCATCTGAGCCAACCAACTCGCCATAGTTGTGACGGGCAACGGGGAATCAGAATTTTTATCCGGGAGGAAGCATGAGAAACGGCAACCAATCAAATCAATCAATCAAATAAATTTCTATAGCGCTTTTTCATCAAATTCAAGAGCGCTATCCACATCCATGGAAGGCAGTAGGGACGCAGGCTTCTCATTCCTAACCTAGGGAGGTAGTGAAGGAAAGTAAAACAATACTAGTTTCCTATGAAGTCTCGTTATTGGAATGAGTAGAATTTAAATAATTTATTGAGATCAATTAATTAAGTTATTTAATTTGAAAAAATAATAAAATTCTTTTTCTTTAAGCTAATTTAACAAATTAGTCATTGAAACAGCTCCAATTAATTTTAATAATCATCAATCCGTAAATACTAAAATCAATGGAATATCTCATTATATGCCATTTTGACAATTTTTACAATGAGGATGAATGTAAGAAGTAGGATGAATGGATGGAAGATGGATGGATGGAAGATGGTTGGAAAAGAAGAAAGATGGTTGGATGGAAAAGAAAGAAGATAGATGGATGGATGGATGGATGGATGGATGGATGGATGGATGGATGGATAAATGGATGGATGGATGGATGGATGGATGAAAAAAGAAGGATGAATGGATGGATGGATGGATGGATGGATGAAAGATGAAGGATGAATGGATGGATGGAAGAAAAGAAGGATGGATGGATGGAAAATGGATGGAAGAGAAGAAAGATAGATGGACGAAAGAAGGATGGATGGATGGAAGATGGATGGATGGATGGAAAAATGATGGATGGAAGATGGATGGATGGGAGATGGATGGATGGGAGATGGATGGATGGGAGATGGATGGAAGATGAATGGATGGAAAATGGATGGATGGAAGATGGATGGATGGATGGATGGATGAATGGAAGAAAATGAGGATGGATGGATGGATGGATGGAAGATGAATGAATGGATGGAAGAGAATGAGGATGGATGGACGGAAGATGGATGGAAGAGAAGAAATATGGATGGAAGGAAGAAGGATGGATGGATGGAAGATAGATAGATGGAAGATGGATGGATGGGAGATGGATGGATGGAAAATAGCTGGAGAGAAGATGAATGGATGGAAAATGGGTGGAAGGAAGATGGATGGAAGATGGTTGGATGGAAGATGGATAGAAGATGGATGGAAGATGGATGGAAAATGAATGGATGGAAGAAAAGGAGAATGGATGGATGGATGAAAGATGGATGGATGGAAGATGGATGGATGGAAGATGGATCGATGGAAGATGGATCGATGGAAGATGGATCGATGGAAGATGGATCGATGGAAGATGGGTCGATGGAAGATGGATCGATGGAAGATGGATGAATGGAATATGGTTGGAAGAGAAGGAAGATGGTTGGATGAAAGAGAAAGAAGATGGATGGATGGAAGAGAAGGAGGATGGAAGATGGATGGAAAAAAAATAGATGGATGGATGGATGGAAGAGAAAGAGAATGGATGGATGGATGGATGGAAGATGGATGGATGGATGGATGGAAGATGGATGGATGGAAGATGGATGGATGGAAGATGGTTGGATGGATGGATGGAAGATGGATGGATGGAAGATGGACGGATGGATGGATGGATAGATAGAAGATGGATGGATGGAAGATGGATGGATAGAAGATGGATGGATGGAAGATGGATGGATGGAAGAGAAGTAGGATGCATGGATAGAAGATGGATGGAAGAGAAGGAAGATGGATGGATGGAAGATGGATAGAAGAGAAGAAGAATGGATGGACGGAAGAAAATTAAGAAGGATAGATGGATGGAATATGGATGGGAGAAAAGGAGGAAGGATGGATGGATGGATGGATGGAATATGGATAAAGAAGGATGGTTAGATGAATGCAGAAGGATGGATGGATGGAAAAGAATTAAAGGCTCTAAATAAATGTTTTATGGTAATGCAACTCGTTTGGTGGGATCACTGGGAATGTTTGTGAATAAGTGATGGATGAATTATTTTTTAATTTACAGAACACAATATTTTGAAAATGAGAGGGTGAGTGAATGAAGCACCGACACATCAAACGATAAAATGCAGCGACGAATATCATAAACGTGACGTAAACCCGAACGAGCTTCGAGACCAAATTTAAAAATAAAAATGATTTAATAAAAAAGACTAAAGAAGGATGGCCAGACAGCTGGGACTTTTGTTTCCATTCAAATGTATGAATGATGATAATGATTGGAATGATGAATGGAGGGTAGGGTAGTACACCAAGGAAAAGAATTTAACTACATAAATAATGTTACAATAAAAAAAAAATGTTTTTAAATTGAAGCAAAGGAGGTTAAAACGGTCCAATACATCCGTGAACAGTTATAGAGCTCATCTTTCAATATTGAAGTCTACAAAACTTAACACAATACACAACATTAAAAATATATTCAAAAAAAGGCAAATTAGCCAGAGCACTGTCACAGAGACTTACAAAAGATGGATGAAAAAGGTGGATTCAGCAAAAGAGGCAACCAACATCCATTCATCAATTCTTCGCGTTTTTGTGATAAATGGTCGCATGGCTTTGGTGTGGATGCTTGATGAAAATGTTTGAAAGGTTTTTTGATTCGCTTCGTAATGGATGGTGTGGAAATTGCCATTTGAAGAAACAAAATGATCGACGTGTGATAAATGAGGGAATATTAAATGTTATTTATTTCGTTCGAGAAGTTGAAATAGGAAAATACATAAAAACGGTAACTTTCATCCTAATTACGCATAATGGAGTGAACTATTTCTGAATTTAAGTACTGTGCAATCACATGTGAGAACAGTTGATCAATAAGTCAACTTTTTAAACAGTTAATCCGTTAACCAAAATTCAGTTAACTTGTTTTCAAAAAGGAAGTTATCAATTAAACGTAAAATTTTTAGTTTTTATTATGACATTTCTTTTTTAAGAAATATAAAACTATATTTGAAAAGGCTTGAAAGAAACAAATATTACTAGTATAGCACGAAATTTAAAGTTCTTGGATTCAGTCTCTAACTTGAGCATGTTTAGCGCTTTGTCTACGTGTGACCCGTGGCTTCTGCTGCTCTCTCTATGCTGTGTCACACCACTGAAGAGGTCTGAGACTTTACATTTGAAACCTCATCACGCCATCAGATAATTCTGAATTATTGGGAGTGTGTGGGGGGGGGGGGGGGTAGAAGGGAGTGTTTATGTGTGGGTGAACAGGTAGCTGAATCGGCAACGACTCTCGGCTTTGACCAATAATGAAAGGTCCTAGGTTCAATTGCAACCCAAAGGCGCAAATGAAAATATGCAGCCAAAGTGGCCTGGAAGCCCGTTCGGGTTATACGCCACTATAATAATGCTCGTCATTATTCTTATTCTTTTTCTTCTTATTAATCCAAATTCGTGAGAAGACATGACGCATCACGGAATCACGGTACCAACACGCTCCAAACATTAGATTAGATCATGAAGAGTTCACAAATGCACACAAAAACGAATGGACTCAAATAGGCGCTTAAATGCACACAAAATACTGTTTTGTTTCTAGTTTAACAAGAGTCTGGTTAAGGCACAAAATCTTCTAGTTTACGATGCACATGCATGCAGTGCTACATTGGAAATGAACGAAATAAATAAACTGAAAAGGAGCAGCAACGAATTATATGTTACCAACATGAGCATGAGCACATCACGTACAAAGTAATCTGAATTTACTACCCAAGAACAATATAACTAAAATTTAGATAAACTTTATTTATACTAAATATTTGAAATACAGTGATTGTATGAAATAATAGACTGAAAACGTCTTAGAAGTTTCATAAAATTACGGTTATTACCACAAATTAACAGATTAACGCAAGTATATTGTAACAAATGTTAATTAGTTCTTTATTGAATTTCAAAGTTAAATAAAAAGTTAAACCGTTAATGAAAATGTCAACTTGAATGAAAAAGTTTTAGCGGCTTAACGATTTGATGCCCAGTTCATTGTGGAATGTATAAACCATAACTAATAAGCCTCATAGTTTCAATCACATAGAATTTTTAATTCAAAAATTCGGTAAAAAGGATTAAAAAAAATTGAAAAATGCTGTTTCAGAAAATATATGGAGGCATTAAAGGTAATTTGCTGAACTATTTATAAATTGGTTTAAATAGACACATTAAATGTGATTATTGACGGTTTCAATCAGACTGAAGAGATTAAACGAATCCACATTAAATAAAATGCCCACTGTTTGCTTAAACAGCGAAAACAAAGAAAAATTCGGTACAGTTCTAATAAGGAAAAAGAAAATAAAATTATAAAAACAAAGTGATACCATAATGGAAAACATAATTAAACAGCAGTACAATAAAATGATAAGAACAAAAACAAAAAAACAATATTAGATCAATAATTTTGAAACTTGATAATCTTGCAGTGGAATATGGAAAGAAACTGTTTTAAATACTGAAGCTCACACAGGACTATACAATATACGTAAGGAAAAGTGGCAATGGTCTGTGAACTGTCAAGACGTAAAAAGATGATTAAATAAAACTGGTTCCTCCCTTCACCCCACTTTTTCAGTTTTAAACTATTTAAAACTTTTTTTCCCACGCAATTGTCTTAAACTGTTCATACTCTCCTCTTTTTCATTTCTTCATTATTTTAACTCCCCGCTATCAAGCTTGTCAATCCCGTTTTTATGCAAAAATTTACAGCAAAAACGCTAGAGAAGGATATTGTTCCTTGACCACATTATCGCTCAACAGGGCGTGCCACTGAGGCAGGGCGGGATGAGGGCACGCGCCCAACTCTTTCCACTGTTTCCGGGCAGCATTACACGCGCCCCCACGCCCCAGCACCACCCTTCCGATCACCATCCCCTTCTTGAAACTGCCTCTCACCCCTTCGCAACAGCCTCTTCTGCGTGACGTCACGTCAATCAGGAGACTGCAGTGTTGGATGCGGTTGTGAGCCACATCGAAGCTGAGCGACTGTTCGTAACGCGGGTGGCAAGTGGCGTTCACCCACTCGGTGCGTCGGACCTTCAAGACCTTTTGCTCGTCTAATAGTTTTGCCTTGACGTAGGAGTCTGTCGGGAGTGAGGGGGGGGGGGTGGGTAGTAGTGATGGTGGTGGTGGGTAGTGATGGTGGTGGTGGGTGGTGATGGTGGTGGTGGGTAGTGATAGTGGTGGTGGGTAGTGAAGCAGTGATTTTGGTAGTAGGTGAAGCAGTGGTGGTGGTGGTAGTGATAGAGATGGTGGGTGGGAAGCAAAAGTATAAGAGGTTTAAGTGGTGGAGTGGTAGCAGGCCTATCATAATTCTCTTATTACCCTAAGTATCATCATCATTATCATTAAAATAATTATCATTTTATCACCATCACTATTATCTCTCCTTCCCCTCCCTCCCCTCCTTCCCCTCCTCCTTCCCCCCTCTCACCTGTGAGTTGGCAGGGGTCGGTCTGGAGAATGTTGGTTGCCCTGACAACGCTGACGTTGAGACGACCCGCCTTGGAGAGGTAGTTGAGGGAGATGAGAAGGTGGCCCAGCTCTTCTGGCTGGTCCCCCTGGATGGGAGTGGATAAGAAAAAGGAGAGTAGGGGGGATTGGAAATATTGGGGGGGGGGGGAGGGAAAAGTAAATATTGGGGCAGAAGGGGGAGGGAGGGAAATTTAAATATTGAGGGGGGAAGAGGGGGGGGAATGTAAATATTGGGGGGAGGAGGGAGGGAAATGAACCCTGTGAGAATATATGGAAAAGATGCGAGGAGGAGAGGAAATGGGAGTGATTAAAATTAAAAAGAATGGAGAAATGGGAAATAAAAATTATGGGAGAAAAGTTATAATGAAAAGGACTGAAAAAAATAGATATTAAAAATAATGGAAAAATGAAAAATAAAAATCATGGGTGAAAATATAGAATAAAAATAATGAAAAAAAATTAAAAGAGGGTTGATTTTTAAAATGTAAAACATTTTCACGGTTTTTACTTAATATAAATCGAAACGCATTTACTTGAAAAAAAGTAAAAAACTTTTTTTAAATAAATTGTTTTTTGTTTTTTAACTTCTTTTTATTTTTAAAAAATAAAAAAACTAAACAAAAAATCTGCTGATCGTTTTTTTAAAGATTGCGACGAAAACAAATGAGTCCACAAGACGAATATAGGCCGAGATGATGACCAGGAAAATAATTAGTTTTCCCATTTTTAAACCGGAAATTTAGTCTTCAAAGATGCTTTCAAAACTGTGATCCAATTTTTAACCGGCATTTTCTCTAAATTTGAAATTCTGCATTTCACAAATTGGTGCGTGTCGGGTTAGAACAGAGTTTTTAAGCCGTCTGGGTAAAAAATGAATTCCATGAAACTTTAATTATTTAAAGTCTTTCTTTTAGGGTGGCTTGTCTTGCATCCAGTCCATTGTTAAGTGGCAGTTTTTTTCAGAAAAATGTTTAATAGACTTTTTATTTTTGAAATTAACATACTGTTATCATCACTTCCGTAAGTTTAATTATAACCACAACTATCTTTTCCAATTCGATCCCTAAACTTCCATTTTATAAAATACGAAAATATTTTTTACAAGAGTCATTATCATCACAAACAACACTACCATCTCAACCTGTATCATCATCACCACAACCACTACCATCCCAACCTCCATAATAATCACAGCCACCACTACCATCCCGACCTCCATAATAATCACAACCACCACTACCATCCCAACCTCTATCATAATCACAACCACCACTACCATCTCAATCTCTATCATCATCACAAACAACATCTCCATCTCAATCAAAACAACAAACAAAACTACCACCACTCTAACCACCTAAACGATAACCATCATCACAACTACTACCACAACCCTCTCCCCCCCCTTACTTTCACTGGTTTCAAGTCTATCCACAGTGGGACTCCAGAAAAGAGGTTGGGATGGGGGAGGTGGAGGGTGGCGTGCGAGTGGGTGGGATGGTTTTGGGATCTGGTGAAGTTTTTATTTTGTATTTTGAGGGTGTATTCTTTTTGGGGATCAAAACTGAAAGTGAAAGTTTCGTTCCACACGGGGTTTGTGTTCCGAAGTTTGATGGTGGTTTGGTGGTGGATGCACGGATGAATGAATGCTTGGATGTGTTGTGTGCCGAATGAATTCGTTGAAGAGCGGGGTCGTGAATTCATGGATGAATGATTGAAGGGATGAGGTGATGGATAGGAAGAGGGGTGAATGAATGGATGGGTTGGTGAATTGTTGGATGAATAAAAATTATCTTCTTCGTTATCCTTTCCGGTTCTTCTCACCAACATCAGCTTGAGGTACGGGTTCAAATCACTTACCTTGAAAAGGGGTTATGGGCAGATGAGAAATGTGGTTTGGTTGGGGATGGGCTGGTGGAGATGGTTGATGGAGATTTTTGGTAAAGATGAGTTGGTGAAAATGGGATGGTAGAGATGAGTTGGGGGAGAGAGAATACAATGAATAAATTATAATTGCTAAGTTGAAAAAAGTTCACATTTTCAAGCGCGTTTAAAATTATTTTTAAGAAAAAATACTTATCTTGAATGCTTAATATTTAAGACTTTTGAACATATTTTTTTATTAGTGTTATTAAAAATAATTATCAAATAAAAATATTTTTGAAACTTTTGTATTAAATTTAGGATTTTTTAATTTGAGGGCTTAAAATTAATTTTAAAAGTCAAATATTTTCTAATTTAGTTTTCAAAGTTTCTTCGAAAAACAATTTAAAAACCATATTTTCAAAACTAAGTATAAAAATCAAGCTAATTTTTCTAATTATTTTTCATTAATTTTGTTTTTCATTTTAAGAGTTTTGTTGAAACCAATTGAAAATAATTTCCAAAAAAATGTTTTTTAAAGCTGCCCTGGATCCCCTTGAAAAAGTAAACTAATTCAGCGACTTTCGACGTGCGAACACACTTTTTACTCCTTTTTCATTTCTTTAATTTAGTATACTCCTTTGCTTGATTTGGTTATTTTTGTGTATTTTGTTTGACCGAATAGTATTTTTTGTATTACGGCATTGTATAACATTATTTTGTGTCTTTTGTATGGTATTTTATTGTATCATTTTACTTACTTTGTATGGTATTTGATTTTATTATTT
>OX030970.1:4274045-4321545 GCA_943735955.1 Piscicola geometra | reverse complement strand
TTTGTGTGTGGGTGTTTTCATGCTAAGACAGCTTTTAATTTCTTCAGTCACATCACAATTCTTTGCATATAAGACCCTCTCAATTCCAATCTCTTATTTATAATCTTTCCATTTTTTTTCTCTTTTTTTCAACTGCGCACTTTCCGACACTGCGCAGTTTCGATCTTTTTTGCAAAACTAAAACACAGCATTAAAAACAAAATGGTGCGAAACTTAATCTTTGATATAAATAGATTTGAAAGATGTAAACAAAAAATACATTTTATTGAAACCTGATACTTAATAAGTTTTTTACAAAAAATAATTTTGATAGGTAAAAAAACAATAAAAAATAGATTTGGAAAAAATGATGTCTTGAGTTGAGTTTATATTAGTTTTTTAATATTATTTTATATAATTTTTCCATGAAACAAAACTTTTTTTTTAATTTTATAGTTTTGATTTATTTTTAATTGACATTTTTCTATAGAATTCTATAAATAATTTAACATTTTCGATTCAATGCTAAAAACAAAAATCGAAATGCTTTTTTTTTTACCTGAGGCGATCATGTTGTTTGTTTTTTTGAAGTATTTTATCTTTTCTTAACTCTCTAATTAGCGAATTTTTTAAATAAAAAAACTTTCAAAAACCCCTAAAGCACAATTTCTTATGTTTTGTTTTTCGCTTATAAAATTATTTCATTTTTTATTAAATCCACTTTTATTTTTATCTTTTCGTATATCCATTTCCACTCATTCCTAACTGCGTTTCAGTGATGGAGAATTTCTTAAAATACAATAAACAATACAATACTCATCCTAATTGTCAAAAATATCATAATTTTATAAATTAAAATGCCATTCTTTTCGCATACCCAAAAAACTTTGAAAATCTAAATTCAAGCCTTAAAATCATTATTTAAAACCAGCAAAACTCCACAACTTCTAAAACCACCACTCTTCTGGCCACAACCCCACCACTACTACTACAACCACCAAAACTACCACCACTACTACATCAACCCCCACTACTACCACCACTAGTGCAACAACCACCAAAGCTACTACCAAACCATCATAACCACAACAAAAAACAACTCCTTCCCCCCCTCATAACCCCAACCACCACAACCACCCAAAACCCCCCCCCCCCCCACAACCACAACAACCCCCCCCCCCACCCCACTCCCCCCCCCCACAACCACAACCACTAGAAGCGTCTCTTCCTCTTTTGTTGCCTGCGTCTCCATGACGACGCTGCTTCTTTCGGATCAATGGACCTGAACGCAAATCTCTCTGAGACGCAATGACACTTGTTTGCCGCTCTTTGTTATGATTTTGTCCTTTTTATTATGATTTTGTTCTTTTTATTATGATTTTGTCCTTTTTATTATGATTTTGTGCTCTTTATTATGATTTTGTGCTTTTTATTATGATTTTATACTCTTGTAATTGTTGTTTTTATTACGTTTTGATTATTATTATATTTTCGAGTTACATTTATTATTTTAATTTTATTTATTTAAATATCTTTATTTTTTAAAATTACATTCATTCTCATAATTTTTACATTTACATATCTTTCTTTCTGATTCCCATTTTGTTTTAATTATTTATTGATTTACATTTCACTGTTATAATTTTTTTAATTCATATGAAAATATCTTTGTGTTTTAAACTAATAATTTTACTCTTTTAATTTCTTTTCAATTATTCGAAGAAAAATTTACTAAGTTACATAATGATAGTTGGGTAAATGCTTTATTATGATATTTTTTTTTACAGTTTTTATTCATTAGTATTATTAGTGTTTAATCTATTGTGTTTAAATATTTTTAATATTAAAAAAACATTTTTCAAAAATTTGAAATATGCAATTCGTAATGGAGGCCTATTTTCAAGTCGTTATCAAATTAAATATTCAACAAGTCATTTTCTGAGCTTGTAGTTTATGAGACGCATCGTATATCTGATTGTTTTGTGTGTTTAAATAAATAATATTGTTTTAGTTTTTAATATTTACGATTTTTAAATGTAAAAAAACGGGTTGTCACAAACTGGAATTAAATATTCAAAGACGATTCATATACCTACGTCATCTCTGATATATATAGATATACATATATATATATATATATATATATATATATATATATATATATATATATATATATATATATATATATATATATATATATATATATATATATATATATATATATATATATATATATATATCTATATATATATATATATATATATATGTGTGTGTGTGTGTGTGTGTGTGTGTGTGTGTGTGTGTGTGTGTGTGTGTGTGTGTGTGTGTGTGTGTGTGTGTGTGTGTGTGTGTGTGTGTGTGTGTGTGTGTGTGTGTGTGTGTGTGTGTGTGTGTGTGTGTGTGTGTGTGTGTGTGTGTGTGTGTGTGTGTGTGTGTGTGTGTGTGTGTGTGTGTGTGTGTGTGTGTGTGTGTGTGTGCATTTGTTACCATCACTCCAAAAATCAAAAAATACCAAAGCGACTAACCACACTACTACACACCCAAACCACCCCGCCACACCCCAAACACCAAAATTCCTTCTCACCACCACCCAACACTACTATCCACCATCACCACATCAACATCCTCACGTGCCACTCCTCCCCACCTCCAGGCTACTACCTAGGCTGTTTGAAGCAGAGTACCACCACAAGGATCACTGATGGAGTGGTCTCAGCTGGGGTCTTTGATGCGACCACCCTCAGCGCCGCTACATGTGATGAGGCTTGCACCAATCTCGCGAACCGGTGGATCCTCTTTTTATCTTATTTAAGTGCTGAATTGGTTTTTTATTAGATTTTAGCTTCTAAAAATAGTCTTAGAGTGAATGAGCAATTTTTTTATTTATTACTTATTTATAAATAAAATAGTGACAAAAAAATTGTCTTACAAAAAGTTTAATTTTTCTAGACATTTTTTATATTTAAAATGTTATATTTTTTCTTTAGATAAATAAATTTAAATTATAAAAAAGCTTTTTCCAAATAACTTTTTTTAAACATGTTTTTTAATTAAAAAATACTGTTTTTAAAATTTAAAAATATACTTTACAGTTTATATAACTTCTCATTATTCTTTCCCATTTTTTTATTTTCCCTCTTGTGACATGCGTTTATTTCTTATGAACTTTAATTTACATCTTAAGCTTTCGACACCCCTCATCTCCAAATCTCTTTAATCCCCTTCTGCACAGCCCTTCTTTCCTTCCTTCCGTCCATTTGAGCAATTTTTTCACAACCTTAAATACTCATTCTTCCCGAAGCCATTCCACACTCCACCACTTGCCCACACCTTCCACCACACTCATACACCTTCCAAATTCTCCACCATTCTCCACACCACCACACTTCCACATCTTCCCTACACACACACTCACACACACACACACACACACACACACACACACACACACACACACACACACACACACACACACACACACACACACACACACACACACACACACACACACACACACACACAACACACACACACACACACACACACACACACACACACACACACACACACACATACATACACACAAACACACACACACACACACACACACTCCACACACCCTTTCAGGTACTCCCTTCTAGTATCCGGCCTCACATGTTTGTGCCGATCCACGCTGCCTGCCACTCTATCATACAACGAACCATCGTGCGATACTGCAACACTCGATCTCGCCTACTCGAAACTCAACGAAGTTCCCATGAAAATCAACGGTCTCACCCTCACGCACACGATGGCGATTGCTGGTGGCGACACCTACACAGCCACCTTCACGCTGTCGTGGACTGACGCTCCCGGTGATGTGAAATTTGAAATCGAAAGCAGCGAGGGAGATCCGAGACAAGTCCTGCTTGCTCCGATGGTTTCTCCGATTTTGTTTTCACGGAGTTATAAACGCCCCGGGGAGTTTGCCATGTCTGTGTACGCATCGGAGGGATCGGTTAGTGGTGGTGTTTTAGTTAAGAGTTATTGTGTCGACTTGTGGTTGTGAGGTTGTGGTTGTGTGGTTGTGGTTGTGTGGTTGTGGTGGTGAGGTTGTGGTGGTGAGGTTGTGGTTGTAAGGTTGTGGTTGTGAGGTTGTGGTTGTGAGGTCGTGATGTTGAAGGGGTGGTGAGGCTGGAGAATCATAATGGTAGTGTTTGTGTTTGGTAAGATAAAAGACTAATGCAAACAAAACTTCAATTCTGTTCAACGAGCGCGTCATTTATTTAAAATTATTTGTTTCTAAATTAATTTAAATCGAAATAATAAATCCCTTTGAAGTTCAATTTAGGTTTGTTTGGTCTATGATCTCTTAGTATTGTTCTTTTTCTATTATAAATTTTAAAAATTCTGTTATTAATATTTTAATCTTATTTTATTAATAATATTATTTTTATATTCATAAAACTATTTTTCTCCACAAAACAAACACATCAACCACCACTACAGACCATTAGCAGCGTGGTAAAAATCGGAAAAGCGGCAACAGACCTCACCCTCATATGTTCGCCCATTTACGAAGTGGGTGTTGAAATGATATGCAACTCCACTCTGAACTACGGTGTCAATCTAGAAGGAAGCATAAACTATGCCGATGGTACTACTCAGTTGTTCCCGGTGGCAGGTATGTGCTTGGTGTTGTTGTGGGGACTTTTAAATTGTTGTTGTTGTGGCGATTTTGAAATCGATTTTGTTGTGGTGGTTTTATAAATGTTTTTTTAGTCGTATGAGTACTTTTTTGTTGAGTTTCATTTTTCTAATCATGGTTGCTAAAAAACTTTTTTCTTTTTTTTCTTTTATATCATCTGTGGCAGTGAATTTAGAAAAAGGGATTTGAATACTAATCGAACACATTTTGTTTTTGTAGTTGTTGCTTTTGTTTCAAAAGTTGTTGTAGCCTAGTTGTGGACCCTTCAATTAAAAAGTCATCTATCCCGACAGACGCCAAATGGATAGCAGCTGGTTTGGGAATCCCAGATTATCCTCTCACCCCCGTTGCACCC
Organism: Piscicola geometra; assembly: GCA_943735955.1. Taxonomy (NCBI): domain Eukaryota; kingdom Metazoa; phylum Annelida; class Clitellata; order Hirudinida; family Piscicolidae; genus Piscicola; species Piscicola geometra. The sequence goes on along the minus strand of OX030970.1, from coordinate 4,316,524 downwards.
AACCACTCCCCCCCTTCCTCAACTTTCTACAACCCGTCTTTCCAGTTCTCTGACGAGGTTCTGGTCATAGGCTTCGAGTACTTTTCGAAAGTTTCTTCTGGAACGATCAACCTTTTGGTAGTTGAATTGGTCGTTTGGAAATTTTTGTTTTTTGGTGTAGTTTTAGTTATTGGTTTTTGATGCTTTTGTGTTTTGGTGTAGTGGTTATTGTTGTGTTGGTGATGGATAGATGCTAGTGCAAGCTTATTTAGTTGTTTTCAGTTGATATAATAAATAGATTATTGTGATGAAAAAACTATGGCATTTTTGAACTTCTTGATTGTTCTCAACAACAAAAACAAAAATGTTTTCCAGCAATTGCAACAATCGTTCCCAACAACAACACCACCTGCAGCTTCTGGGACCCGCTTGTTCAACAGGCTCTTATTGCTATAACGACAACTCATGCGGCCCAACTCCTTGCATCTCAGGAACCCAAACCTGCTCCCCACCCACCCTCTTCTATCCTCCTTGTCCTTCCTGCCTTCCTCCCCTCACCACCACTTGCCCCAGTCTAGTTTCCTCAACCCCAAATTCTCTTGAGGTCCTCAGCCGACTGACCGTTGTTATTTCAGGTAGGTGGAGGATTTTTAATGGAGGATTTTACCATGTTTTTTAGTGCAGTTGTTGTGATTCTAAAAGATTTGATAAAACTTGTGAGAAGACTTTTTTATCGCGATTGTTTTACTTTTTGGTGCATTAAAAACAACTAAAAAACGTTATTAGCCTCCCTAAAATCAACAAACGTTCTTCGAAGCCCCTTAAAACCCTTGTCCTTCAAAATTCCCTCCTCGCACCCCCTTTTCAAACCCCCTTCCTTCAAACCTCCTAAAACCTCTCGTTTCCAAACCCTCCAAGCCCCTCAAAAACACCCCATTAAACCCCTCCCTCTTTCTCCCAAAAGGGACAGGTAAACAGTACGCAGCACTAGCGGCCCCTGTTCTGGTGCCGCCTGGAACGGTGGTCGGCATTGAAACTCTGACGACCACTGACGCTGTCGCTGTGCAGACTGTGGTGTCTGGAGATGGTCGTGTGAGTGGTGGTGGTGGTTGTGGTTGTTGTGGTTGATGATGTTGTGGGCGGTGGTGGTTGTTGTTGTAGTTGTTGTTGTGGTTGATGATGTTGTGAGTGGTTGTTTTTGAGCTGTGGTTAATAAAGTTGTGGAGGGGTTTGAAAGAGTTGTTGGTGGTAGTAAAAAGATGATGAGTTTTGTTGGGAGGTTTTTGTTAGTGGAAGTGGGAAGATGCTGGTTGTAGGAGGGTTGTTGTGGAAGATTATTTTTTTTGAGAGTTGGAAATGGCGTAAACCCCTTTACTTTGTGTTTAGTCTCAACATTGATTTAATAATTTTGAAATAGTGTTCAACTAAACTTTTTCAAAGAAATCTTTAGAAAACGACACACAAAAAATCAAAAACAAACGAAATTATTTAAAAACTTCCCAAAAACTCACAAACATAAACAGCACTCCCCTACATCCACCACAGACCGCAGACCGTTCGATGGCAACTAGCGCCACACCAATCGTCTCAACCGCTTCAGCCGTCACAGCCACCTTCTACCACCTCATCCGAGCCATCGGCCACAAGCCAACCACTCTCCAGTTCATCCACACATACAACATTCCTGGAATGTTAGTTTAGTGTTGAATGATTCATAACAGAAAAAAGGTTATTTTTGGAGTTTGAATGATTTAGTTTTAAAATTTTAATTTTACTTAGTTTTTGATTTATTACGACGTGGTTGATTTTGTCCCACTACAGCGAATGTTGAAACATCTATCGCTTAAGTATTCCTCAAACCATTCATTCCCATATTCAAAGACTGGTTTAACTTAAATACATTTATAATTCTCATCCACCATCAACCCTTTCCTCAACTACACTGAACCTTTTCAAACTCTTTCATCTTCAACATCCACCCCAATCCTCTCTTTCACCACTCCCTCTCTTCCCCCATATTCATAATGGTTGGGGTGTTGAAACATCTGTCGCTTAAATAATAGTTAAACCATTCTACCCCCATCACTTTCTTCTCATTCCCCTGCCCCCCTTCTTCATTCAGCATGAACATAGTGCTGTCGGTAACAGACCCCGCTGGACCACCCATCACAGTCACAGCCACCACCATACTCGCCATCGTAATAAACGACACAACCATCGTTCACCCTCCTTTCTACAAAACTAACAACCCTCTACTACTCTTCCTTAAGCCCCACACTGGTTAGTCATCGGGTGGATTTATGGGGGGTTTGGGAGGGGGATTTATTGGGGGGTTTATTGGAAGAGGTTTTAAAGTGGGTTTTTCAGAATTTTGGAGTGTTTTTTATGGGGTTTTGTGGTTTTTTTATGGGGTTTTGTGGTTTTTTATGGGGTTTTATGGTGGTTTTTAGGAGAAAATTTTGGTGGTTTTGGGAAGATTTTTTGGTGGTTTTTAGTGATTTTTTGTGTTTTTTAGCGTTTTAACAAAGTTTGTACTCTTTTCTTAAAATCTTCAAGTTCTCTTGAATATTTAAACAACCACATTTTTAAAGCTTATACTTTATTCATTATAATTGTGAGACTTTTCAACTTCACAAAATCTTGCTTCACTTAATTTTCTTTATAACTTTTTTCTGTCTTTTATTTATTTTATCATTATTCACTGTCATTTAACTACACTGTAAACATCTAATTTGTTTAAGATTATTTAAGCCAAAAAGTCAATCATAGTCATTTTCATCAAAACTTTCCATCCAAATAATTTTGCATAAAGTTTTATTATTACCATTCTACAAAAACATCCGTTAGTGTCCGATTCTTATGCGCATTAATTCACTCTACGCCACTTCAACATACGCCACTTCAACCTACGCCATTACACTCATCCACACCACCTCACAGGCAACAACGTCACATACACTTGGAACTTGGGCGACGGTAGCCCCAACGTTGTGAACTTAGCGCCCAACACCACTCATACGTACGTATCTCCAGACTGCGTCTACATCAACGCAACCTCGGCCAACAGCATCAACTCTGTTGCATCTAACGTCACACTGCTGTGTTTGGAAGATGAGTTGCTGGGAATGAATGTGGCACACCAGGTTACTATAGCAACCCAACCATCCACCCACACGCTCACCTTCACTTCTGGATCTGATTATCTGTGCGACTGGAGTTATGGCGATGGCGATACTTTCGTGTGAGTATTTTTGTTTTATAAAATGTTTTTGTTATTTTTTGAAGTTTTTGTCGATATATTTGACCATTTTTTTCGTATTTTTAAACATTTTTTATCGATGTATTTGACAATTTTTTTGTTTTTTTTATAGTTTTTGTTGATGGAAATGTTTTAATTTTAAAGATGTTTTTATTATTCCGCTATTGTTGAGTGTTGTGTTTTGTATTGTTTCAACAGGAATTGATATATTTTGCACAATGATATTGATGAAATTAACATCAAACTTGTTATTTCAAAGTTATTGCAATTAAATTCATTAAATTAATAAAATTAATATTCAAACTTTTCATTTAAATGAAACACAGATCTGACCCCTTAACCACGCCCATCACTGGGACTGCCATCACTCACGTGTACGCCACAGAAGGCGCCTATGACGTCATTGTGAGTGCTGATGATAATGATTGTGAGAATAAATTAATTATCAAAAAATAATATTTTCAAAAAAAATATTTGTGACATTTTTTAAAATATTGATTTTAACTTTTCATTAGGAAATTTTAAATCATCCTTCCACTCACCACCCAACCAACCACTACCCACCATCACCCACCCCCTACATCCACACACTACCCCCTATCACCCACCCCCTACAACCACACACTGCCAACACTGCCAACACTACCAACACTACTCCCTATCACCCACCCACTACAACCAAACACTGCCAACACTACCAACACTGCCACACACCCACCCCCTACAACCACCCACTACAACCAAACACTGCCAACACTACCAACACTGCCACACACCCACCCCCTACAACCACCCACTACAACCAAACACTGCCAACACTACCAACACTGCCACACACCCACCCCCTACAACCACCCACTACAACCAAACACTGCCAACACTACCAACACTGCCACACACTACCCCCTACAACTACCAACACTGCCAGGTGTATTGCCACAACAACGTCAGCAACGCCACCTACAAGTTCGTGCAGTACGTCCAATGGCCCATCACCAATCTGAGACTCATAAGGTGGTGATGATGATGATGATCAGGATGATGATGATGATTATGATGATGATGATGATGATGATCAAGATGATGATAATGATTATAATTATTATTATGATGATGATGTGATGATGACAATGTGGTTGGTTGATGATGATGATGATATGTTGGAGCTTCTTAAGTGGTTGTCATGTTATACTACAACTAATAACAACACCACTACAACGACCAATCAAACCACTTCTACAAAAAAAAACAACAACACCATTACTACAACAACCAACAAAAACAATACCACTACTAACAAAAACTAAAAAACCACTACAACAACCAACAACAACAACAACATAACAACCAACAACAACACAACAACTAACAACAACATCTCTACAGAACGGCAGACGTTGCGATGGAGGATTTTTACATCGAAGGAAAAATTGATAAAGGTAAATGTGAGCTTTCTTGAGGTTTATTTCAAATCTAATCTATACATTTCATATTCTAAACTTTGACCTTGCATCTTTCACCCACTTAGGCCAGATTTTCTTCAATTTCACCCACTATCAACCACTATTCTTTCTTCTCCTCCCTCCCCCATCTCTCCACTCCCCCTTTCTCCCCAATTATTTTCTTGTTGTCTCCTTCCCCCCCCCTCCCTTACTTCCCCTCCCACCCCCCCTTTCAACCCACTCTCCACAGGCACAGCGCCATCTTTCAACATCACCTTCGATGGAATCTCCATTTCCTACACCTACGACGCCACAACGTTCAGCCTCAAATCCTCCGGTCCCCTCAACTACGACAGCTCTCCTTACCCTGTTTGTGAATTCTTCCTGTTTTGATTTGTTGAGGGTTTTTTCGACAAACATTTTACATTCCCAAAAGTTTTTACATATTTTAAGATAGTTTTTTATTTTTATTTTTAAAAATATTGTTTAATGTTTTTAGCATGATTTCTCCACTCTTTACAATCTTCCACTTTCCTATTTATTATTTATAACTTTCTGAGCACAGCTTCGTCATTAAATCCTCAAAAAAACCTTCAAAAGCCTCTTCAGACAACTCCAAAATTAGACAAACCTCCCTTATTTCGTTAAACCACCGAGAAAAAAACATTCCCCCTCGTTCAAGACCACTCGCCATCACAACCACACAGATTGTAGTGCAAGGATGGAACCTGGTGAGTAACGAGCTAGTGACCGAAACCTACTACATTGAATATCGCATAACCAACCCGTCGATCCTGTGTTCGAAAGCCGAAGCCTCCACCGACGTTCCAATCGCTTTTCAGGTCAGAAATGGAGTGTTGGTGGAGAGAAGGCGAGAAAAGGGCTTTTGAATTAGAACTAACTAATATCCGAAGTGTTGGGTTTTGAAAAGTTCAAGATCTAGGGAATATAAAGAGGATGGAGAGGGACAAGGGTTGGTCGAGAATAATCAACTTTCGAGCTGGTGTGAAATGATGCCCAAAGTCTTCGAGTTTTAATAATAAAAAAAATTAAATTAAATCCTGATAAGAAGAATGTAAAAATTTAAATAATTAACTTTTTAAAGAATAAAAATTGATAGTAGAAAAATTGAGAGTTAATAAAATTAAAGTGGTGCTTGTAGTTGTTGTAGTGGTGTTAGTTGTTGTGGTTGTAGTTGTTGTAGTTAAAGCTTTTTTAGTACTATTCATTATTGTTTTAGATTGTGTGTGTTATTGACCATAATTTATATTCAATAACTATAGCTACAACCACCACAACTACAACCGCAAAAAACCACAACAATTAAAACACCAACAACAACAACAACCACATCAACAACAACACCAACAACAACTACTACAACAACTACAACAACAACAGGGCTATGTTTCAGGAGGTTCCGGAGTGGTTATGGAGTGGAAATTCAGCGACAATAATCCATACACTTATACAGACCCACCTGGTAGTAGAAGTAGTAGTAGTAGTATTAGTAGTAGTAGTAGTCGTAGTAGTAGTAGTAGTAGTAGTAGTAGTAGTAGTAGTAGTAGTAGTAGTAGTAGTAGTAGTAGTAGTAGTAGTAGTAGTAGTAGTAGTAGTAGTAATAGTAGTAGTAGTAGTAGTTATTGTAGTATTAGTAGTATTAGTAGAAGTAATAGTAGTAGTAGTAGTAGTAGTAGTAATAGTAGTAGTAGTAGTAATAGTAGTAGTAGTAGTAGTAGTAGTAGTAGTAGTAGTAGTAGTAGTAGTAGTAGTAGCAGTAGTAGTAGTAGTAGTAGTAGTAGTAGTAGCAGTAGTAGTAGTAGTAGTAGTAGTAGCAGTAGTAGTAGTAGGAGTAGTAGTAGTAGTAGTAGTATTAGGAGTAGTAGTAGTTGTATTATTTGTATTAGTAGTAGTAGAAAGATCATCATAATCATCATCAGGAGTAAAGGTGCCTGCAGCTGGCTTGGTCAACACTTTTGACCACACCTTCCTATGGGGAGGATTATTCGTTGTGAAAGTGAGTGGATGGATGGATGAATGAATAGATAGGTGAATAGATGGATGAGTAGATGGTAGAATAGATAGATGAATAGATGGATGAATAGTTGGATGAATAGATGGATGAATAGATGGATGAATAGATGGATGAATAGATGGATGAATAGATGGATGAATAGATGGATGAATAGATGGATGAATAGATGGATGAATAGATGGATGAATAGATGGATGAATAGATGGATGAATAGATGGATGAATAGATGGATGAATAGATGGATGAATAGATGGATGAATAGATGGATGAATAGATGGATGAATAGATGGATGAATAGATGGATGAATAGATGGATGAATAGATGGATGAATAGATGGATGAATAGATGGATGAATAGATGGATGAGTAGATGGATGAATAGATGGATGAGTAGATGGATAGATGGATAGTTTTATGAGTTTTTTGACCCAATTCTATTATTTTTATGCCTTAAGTTCTCTTTCACGTCCATTTTCCACACCTTTCTCCCATCTCTTCCACTCTTCTCTCCCATCTCTTCCACTCTTCTCTCCCATCTCTTCCACCCTTTTCAACACTTCGCCACAGACGACCATCAAAAACGCCTTGGCCTCGTTCAACTTCACGTGCGATGTCATTATATATGGAAAGATTGAAAATGTCACACTGCTGGGGTCGGAAACAGCTAGTTATCAGAACGGAATGGGTGAGATGGGTGGGAGGTTTGTGATCTAAGAAAATGAAAACTATGTATTTTTTTAGATTACCTTTAAATTAAATAAAAAAACTTTGTATGCGAAAACATGAGACTAATTTTCATGTTAATTTAAATTCAGGGTTAATACATTGTCTATTCCATTTTAATATTAAAAAATAGCAATATTAAAAATAAATAAAATATGTAATATTATTAAAGCCAAAGTTAATTTCTCACTCAAATCTTTTCACTCACTCGACAGGAAACGTCAGCTTCTACTTCCTCTCAGACCACATCCTGCTGAACCACAAGGTTGAGTTCAAGTTCGGAGATGGGTCGGCGCTGCAACTCGATGACTTCTCGGTGGGTTGTTGGAGGAGTGAAAGGAGGGAGGATGGAGGAGGTGGAGTGAGGTGGAGGGAGTTGGAGGGAAATGGCGGGAGGTGGAAGGAGATGGAGGGAGGTGTAGGGAGGTGTAGGGAGTTGAAAAAGGTGGAGGGAGATGAAAAGAGGTGGAAGAAAGTGGAAGGAGGTGGAGGGAGGTGGAGGGAGGTGGAGGGAGGTGGAGGAAGGTGGAGGAAGGTGGAGGAAGGTGGAGGGAAGTGGAGAAAAGTGTAGGGAGATGGAGGGAGTTGAAAAGAGGTGGAGGGAGATGGAGGGAGGTGGAGGGAGGTGGAGGGAGGTGGAGGGAGATGAAGAAAGGTGGAGGGAAGTAGAGGAAGGTAGAAAGAGGTGGAAGGAGGTGGAGGGAGGTGGAGGGAGGTGGAAGGAGTTGGAGGGAGGTGGAGGGAAGTAGAGGAAGGTGGAAGGAGGTGGAGGGAGGTGGAGGGAGGTGGAGGGAGGTGGAGGGAGGTGGAGAAAGGTGGAGGGAGGTGGAAGGAGGTGGAGGGAGGTGGAGGGAGGTGGAGGGAGTAAGAAAGAATTGGAGGAAGATTGGTGTTTAGTTGGTTGGGGGATGATGAAGAAGAAGATGTTTCATTGATGATAGTAATGGTGATTCAGTCGAAAATTCAATGAGTTGTGTGTGATTTTTTCAATTAATTGCTTTTGTCACTATTATCTCCATCGTCATTGTCATCATCATCATCATCTTCTTCATCCTTATCATCATCATCATCATCAACATCATCAGCATCATCATCAGCATCACTTTCATAAAAATGGATTGAATGCTGGAAATAATTTCCAAAACGATTCTTCAACGCTTTCAAACTCAGTGAAGCACGCGATCAAACCTGAAGAGATTAATCAAAACAATCTATAAATAAATACTCTGAAAATTGTTTAAAATAAACGCCCGTACACACACTCACATACACATAAAAAAACAATAAAAATAAAAACAGATACACACACACACACACACACTTTCGCTCTTTTTTTAAGTTATAATGAAATTAGAAAATTCAAACTTGCATTTCCACCTTTTTTAAATAACACAACCAAACACTCATTAACAGCGCAAAACAATAAAACAGAATATAACAAACGTGGAATAACCCCTAAAAAACTTCTCAGCCCAATTAACCCCCTTGCCACCCCAATTACTCCTCTCATCACCCCCACAGACCGCCAAAACGTACAGTCACTCATACACAGCCCTCGGCACGTATGATGTACTGGCAAACGTTTCCAACAAAATAAACTGGGGAGTGTTGATTAGGACAGTGGTGGTTGCTGTGCAGATAGCCAATATGGATATCGTCTTGAAGGTCGGATGAGATGGGATGGGTTGGTTGGGGATGTAGATAATTGGGGTGGGTTGGGGGGTTAGTTAGATTGGTTGGGTTGGGGAGGGTATAAAATGATGGGATGGGTTAGGGGTGGGTATAGATGGATGGGATGGGTTGAGAAGGGTTTGGATTGATGGGATAAGTGTGTTGGTGGAATGAGTGGAAATTAATGGAATATGGGTTAGTATGTGTCTCAAACCATCAATTAGTTTCTTTTCCAACCCGTCTTCTATACTCCAACCATCTTCCTCCAACCATCACCCTCAAACCATCACCCTCCAACCATCACCCTCCAACCATCAACCTCCAACCATCCTCCTTCAACCATCCTCCTCTAACCATCACCCTCCAACCATCCCTCCCTTCACCCATCATTTCTCAGACTCCCAGTGGGGTCATAGGCGTTCCAATCGACATAGGAATCGCACTGGATAACAGTGACAGTGTAAAACTCTATTACGACTTCGGAGACCCTGCTTCAGGGGCTGATAATACCCACGTAATGTTCCGAACTGCGGGTAGGTGGCTTGGTTAGGTTTGGGGGAGGGGGGGTGGGTTTGGGTTGAAGGCTGGTTTGGGTGGGGGGTGGATTGGTTTGAAGTGGGATTAGGTGGTTGGTTGGTTGGTTTGGGATGAGTGGGTTAGTGGGTTAACGGTGAGTAGGTGGATTGAGAAAGTTGGTGCTAGGGGCAATTCATTGTAAAATAAAAAAATAAATCATGATAAATTCCTAATTATTGTGGAAATAACCATATCAAACTATAAAAAGCCATCGCTTCAACAAAAAAAATCCCAAATTAACTACCCTCCACCCTCCCCTCTCCCCCTTTCTTTCCCCAACAGCATACACCATGTACGAAGCCGACTATTGGCCCCACACGTACACACAAGTGGGTGTGTACTTGGTGACTTTGATTAGTCAAAACGTCCTTGGAAACACCACCTTGACCTATTTTCTTGCTGTGCAATACCCTGTGACACCGTTTGACGTGTACACCAATACTGCAACACTACCACCGGGTTTGTAGGGGTGGGAAAACTTGTTCACCCACTTATTTATTTTTTCATGTCTTTTTATTAAAAACCCTTTAAATCAGGTTATTTTTCACCTATTTGTTCAAATTTTCTCAAACCAGGTGACTCATTTAACCTCAATCAAACTTTCCAAAAGAACCCTCTCATCTTTTCAATCACATCTATTCACAACCCACCACCAACCACACTAACCAATAACCCACTCATACACAACCAACAAACCTGCCACCAATAACACCAACTTAACCCAACCATCAACATCCCACCACCAAGCCATCACACCATCCATCCCCAACCACCACACCATCCATCCCCAACCACCACACCATCCATCCCCAACCACCACACCATCCATCCCCAACCACCACACCATCCATCCCCAACCACCACACCATCCATCCCCAACCACCACACCATCCATCCCCAACCACCACACCATCCATCCCCAAACACCACACCATCCATTGCCAACCACCACACCATTCATCTTCAACCACCACACCATCCATCCCCAACCATCACACCATTCATCTCCAACCACCACACCATCCATCTCCAACCACAGGCGTCATCACCTTCAGCATCACACTCAGTGCCACCGACCCTCTACCCACCAACGCCTCTGCCACCATTTACTTCGGAGATGGAACCTCCATCACCGTCGATCTTGCCTTCGCCACACCGCCATACCTCCTTTCTGTGTCCCACACCTATGCCGTCGACGATCTATATGAAGCCGTCGTTGTAGTCTCTAATCTGGCTTCTAACATTTCAAAAAAACATGAGGTGGGAAAAGGGGATTCGGATTTTTTGTATATTAAAAAAAATTTGGCTTTTCCAGTTTACAGCCAAAAACTTAACAAAAATACTATAAAAAGGCATTTCAGACAAAAACCGCAACAACCAACTTTTACAACCGCAACCAATCAATCAATCAAATAACTTTCTATAGCGCTTTTCCATCAAATTCAAGAGCGCTCAACTAACTAACAACCACAACAACCACCAACAACCACCAACATCCACCAACACCCACTAACAACCACAACAACCACCAACAACCACCAACATCCACCAACAACCACCAACAACCACCAACAACCACAACAACCACCAGCAACCACAACAACCACCAACAACCACCAACAACCACCAACAACCACAACAACCACCAACAATCACAACAACCACCAACAACCACCAGCAACCACAACAACCACCAACAACCACCAACACCCACCAACAACCACAACAACCACCAACAACCACCAACACCCACCAACAACCACAACAACCACCAACAACTACAACAACCACCAACAACCACCACCAACACTCACCAACAACCACAACAACCACCAACAACCACCAACAACTACAACAACCACCAACAACCACCACCAACACCCACCAACAACTACAACAACCACCAACAACCACCAACAACCACCAACAACCACCAACAACCACCAACAACCACTAACAACCACCAACAACCACCAACAACCACAACAACCACCAACAACCACAACAACCACCAACAACCACCAACAACCACCAACAACCACTAACACCCACCAACAACCACAACAACCACCAAAAACCACAAACAAACACCAACACCCACCAACAACCACAACAACCACCAGCAACCACCAACAACCACCAACAACCACCAACAACCACCAACACCCACTAACAACCACCAACAACCACCAACAACCACCAACAACCACAACAACCACCAACAACCACCAACAACCACCAACAACCACCAACAACCACCAACAACCACCAACACCCACCAACAACCACAACAACCACCAAAAACCACAAACAACCACCAACACCCACCAACAACCAGGTGGGCGTTTATGTCCCCCTCTCAAACTTCCAAGTGAGCCTCACTTACGAATCTGAACTGGCTGCAGGATCGGTATCAGGATCGCCAGGACTCGGTGATTTATCTATCTTCTAAATATTTAATTAATTATAATAATGCTCAATTAATTATATTAATGTTCAATTAATTATAATAATATTCAAATAATTATAATAATATTCAAATAATTAATTATAATAATATTCAAATAATTATTATAATATTAAATTAATTACAATAATATTTAAATTATTAAGAAATTATTTTATTAACTATAATATTTTTTCATTAATTAAAAGATTATTTTATTAATTAAAATATTATTTTAATAATTAGAATGTTGTTTATTTATTATAATATTATTTTATTTATTATAATATTATATTATTTTTTTATCTATTATTTTATTCATTATAAATTTTAATATATAATTTATAAAACTATTTTATTCATTTTTCCTTTCTTACAAATGTTTTTATTGAATATTTTTTTCATTTTTATTATCTTCAACTGAAAGGAACGGACGGGAAAACTTACCCATTATCATCCGACCTCATCATCACTGCCGACTTTGATGGTTTGTGACGAGTTTTGGTGGCGACTTTTATGGGCGGGTTTGATGACAGATAGTGAATGTGGTTGTGGAAGTGCTTTGGTGTTGAAATGGGATTTTTAGCTTGGTGCTTAATTAGGGTGGTGGTTTGGTGATAGTTTGGTGGTGGTTTGGTTTTGTATTGTGGTGTTTGGTAGGGTGAGAAATTAAGAAAACCGGATTTTGTTGTTTGCTTTCAAGTATTTGAAGAAAGAGCGCTATAGAAATCTATTTGATTGATTGATTGATTGAAGTAAATTTTTATTTACTCATTACTTTCCTTTTAATTTCATCCTTCAAACTTTTTCTTCACCTCCGTTTCAATCGTCTCCTAACAGCAGGAAAACCAGATTTCTATGAAGTGGTGATAACGGCGAAGAATGGCATAACCACCAACCTCAAATTCGACACCTCTCCTTTCACCTTCAACCCTAAAGATGTACGATATAGTTTTTTGACTAAAAAGTTTTTATTCGAATAATTTCTTTTCAATAATTGATTTATAGATGAAGTATTTGATTTTTATTACTATTTTTGAATATTTTTTTGTATGAAAACTATTCCACTCATGATATATAATGAATTTAGATTTATAAGAGTTTTAAACCCCTAACGATTGAAAAAACACTATAATCTAATTATTTTTCTCAATTATATTCACTCACATGTTCACAAGATACATTTATTCTTCCATAGCTTGGCCTGGCCTCTGGCGATCACAACATATTAGTTAAAGCTGTGAATGGAATTTCAACTATCACTCAATCCTTGGACATCACAATCGTTAGTGTGTGCAAAAACCCTGAAATTGTTCCTGTGTCTACGGCTGGAACAGATACAGTGGACTTCCAGGTATGTTAGTTATTTAATAGTTTTAGAAAACATAATTTATCTATTTATTAATTTATTTCTAAAATTGAATAAAAATGAGTTATATTATATAACTTATATAGATTATTCATGTAAGCATTTTGAGTGAAATAAAAGAAGTGTTGGAGTTTTATTTATATACTGAAGCTGAATTTTGAATGTTTTAGATTCTTCCCTAGGTTATGACAGCTGTTTATGAATATGTAGGAAATGATGTCTGTTTCCATTATGTTTTGTGAATTTATAATTTAAAATAAAAAACTGATGATTTTAAATAGTAAATGATAACATTTTATATTTTTTAATTAAGTGGAATAGAAATCATTAATACTCTTTTAAACTAAAACCGGCACAGTAAAGCTCCAGTGTCTATGTTAACGATAGTGTTTGTTTAGACAAAAATTCTCCAAAAAATACGTCTATCCTTTTTGTATTAACTCAATTTGTAAGCAAAAACATTCAAATTCAAAATATTTATTTAAACTTTGATGAGCAAATCATAAATATGGATAATTTCGACGAATTTATCGTGAGACTGAGAGGCCTGCCATGGACGGTTGCAGCTGAAGACGTGATCAGTTTCCTGGACGCTTGCTGCATCGACGATCTGCACATGATGTTCAACATGGACGGACGTCCGAAGGGAGAAGCATTTGTCGTTCTGAATTCTCGCGAAGACCTCAAGATTGCGTTGGAGAAACACAGAAGTTACATTGGCAATCGTTACATCGACGTAACTCAGGTGACCAGGTCTGAGATGGAATTCAGCATCAAGAAAAACAACACACCGAGGGACATTGCCTCTGAGGACGCGGTGGTGAAGTTGAGGGGCCTGCCTTACTCGTGCGACAAGGACACTCTGATTGAGTTCTTCGACAACTTGCCTGTCACATCAAACGGAGTCTTCGTCACGACGGACACTCTGGGCAGGGCTACGGGCGATGCATACGTGCAGTTCACGAGTCAGGCCTACGCCGACATGGCGCTGAAGAAACACAAGGAAAGGATCGGTCATCGCTACATCGAGATCTACAAAAGCACACTGGCCGAGGCAAGAACAGCTCTTTCTGCAGCCTCAAAATCTGGACGAGCCAACACTTTCAAGGAGGAAGAACGCAAAGGCACGAAACGAAACGCCGATTACGACGACTATGACGGTGACAGACGCTCAAAAATGCGAAGCTCCAACTTCATCAGCCAGACAGGCTACAGCATCCACATGCGTGGTCTTCCGTACAGTACGTCTGAAGCGGACATTTCGGAATTCTTCTACCCTCTGAGCATCGTGAGAGCGGTGATTGAGATGAACTACGACGGACGGCCTTCGGGAAATGCCAATGTGGATTTCAACACGAGGGAAGATGCAGCCCAGGCGATGAAGAAGGATCGAGAGAGCATCAAACATCGATATGTAGAACTATTTTATACTGGGAGACAAGATGACAAATTCAAGTGCTGATGTAGTAGTGGTGGTAGTAATAGCATTTAATGTTTTAATAGTTGTGGTTTCAGGGGTGTTGTAAGTGGAGGGGGAGTAGTGGTGATGTTGAATAAAATGATGATGATAATGATTCTGATGGACTTTTAGGACTGTGCATTTGTATGTTGTTCATGAAGTTACAATTAAGTACAATGAAATAAAATACATTAAAATAAAATAAATATATATTTTATTATATTAAAAGTTGTATTAATAGTGTTTCAGATATCATTAGCCCAAATAAGCTTTTATTGTTAGGAAATAAAACAAAATTTCTGCATAATCTATAAAAGTATAGATGCAAGGATCTATATTAAGTATCATTATATAAAGATTAATTTCATTATGACACTTTTTAATGAGATATGACTTGTGTCAAATGACAGTAAAGTCATACTAAAATACATAAGTATGATAATGATGACCAACCAGCCATTCAGAAAGGCTGGATTTTTTGTAATTTAAATGGTAGACTAGAGATCTTTTGGTTTTTTATTAAATAAATGAATTTATTTCTTTTTTATGAGTAAAATCATTTATATTTAATTCTAATAAATCGACTAAGTAATATTCAAAGCAACCATTAATTTGTTTCTAACAAGTGCGCATAAAAATATTACAGAATTCAGTCGCATGCTTCTTCATCAATTCAACCCAGCTCAAAATGTATCTCGACCACTGATTCAACAAAAAAATTTACTGATTCATTTTATAACCTCCCCATCAATCAACCCATACTCCCTAATTCACAACCAAAATTCCATCCACCCACCCTCAACCACAAATGCACCCACCCTCTCTAAACCACCACAAATCCACCCACCCACCCTCTCTAAACCACCACAAATCCACCCACCCACCTACCCTCTCTCCACCACAAATTCACCCACCCACCCACCCTCTCTCCACCACCCACCATCAGCTCACCTTCGAAGACATCAGCGACGACGTGTGTTTAGTCGTTGACTACGGAGACGGGACAGTTCTAACATTCGCCAAGAACCCGTCGGCATGTCTAAACACCCCATTCGCGCACATCCAACCAGAACTTCTCACCATCCTCACTTCGCCCCTCTCTCTTCCGACCCCTCCGCATAAGTACGATAAAGATGGCACATATGTGGTAACCCTCAAGGCGATTGATATCTCGGGGATTTATGAATCGGAAACATTGGTGAGTATTTCGAAGAAGGGTGATTGTGCCGGACCCAGTTTGAAGATCAAGAACCAGGCTTCTGATTTCACGAAACCTACTCAGATACAAAAGTTTGTTTTAGTGGTTGTTCTTGTGTTGTTGCTTGCAGTTGTTGCTTGCAGTTGTTAATAGTTTTCCCTTTGAACAACTACTTGTTAATACGTTATCTGGATATTTTGATTGAAGATACAGGTTTATAACTATTCTTTTTGTCTTATCATTATCATTACCACAATAACTATAATAATAATAATAATAAACATCACCTCAATCATCATCATCATCACAATTATCAACATCTTCATCATCATCATCATCGCGATCATCATCATCATCATCACAGGTCTCTCCAGTTTGACATTACGAGTGTGACGGAGATTTTGTGTCAGAAGTCGTTGGAGAACGAGAAGAAGTGGAAGGTGTGGCAGGTGGACGAGAAGACAGGTGTGTGTGCGTGTGTGTGTGTGTAAGTGTGTGTGTGTGTGTGTGTGCGTGTGTGTGTGTGTGTGTGTGTGTGTGTGTGTGTGTGTGTGTGTGTGTGTGCGTGTGTGTGTGTGTGTGTGTGTGTGTGTGTGTGTGTGTGTGTGTGTGTGTGTGTGTGTGTGTGTGTGTGTGTGTGTGTGTGTGTGTGTGTGTGTGTGTGTGTGTGTGTGTGTGTGTGTGTGTGTGTGTGTGGGAGAATGTGCTTTTTGTGATTCTGCTATTGTAGAGTTGTGGTCGTGTTGTTTTTGTTGTGGGGGTGGCTGCAGTGTTGTGATTGTTGTAGTAGCTGTGATTCAGTTGTAGTTGACGGAGTGAAGAAGCTCTCGGTATTCACTGAACAAACCAATTTTCTTAACTAGAAACTTCAACAAAGAACTATGAAACTATGAACTGATCCATCTTTTGACCCATTCACCAATCCATTCAACCAGCAATCCAATTACTCATTCACCCATGCATAAGCACCATCATGTAGTAAGTAACACGTACCCGTGCACAAGTACACCACTTTAGCAACTAACCCCCCCTCAACACCAACAACACAGGCAAACAAACAAGCAGACTGGAGCAATTCGACGCGTACAAAACCGCCTCGCAAGCCCAACTCACAGTACCGCCAAACGCCCTGCAATTCGGGCTATACAAATTCACGTACAACGTCACAATCCCCTCGACGGGTATGTACAGTTATGTGTTCACTTTTGTGTGCATAATTCCGTCTGCCATCGTGGCGTACATAGAGGCGAATGGAGTGGCGGTGGTGAAGAGGGGTTACTATGGAGATGTGACGCTGTCGCCTGAGAAGTACTCCTATGACCCTGACCTCGGCCCTGGACCCAATCAGGTGGGTGATGGAGGAAGGGTGTGGGTAAGGGAGTGATGGTGAGGTGAAAAATGGATGGATGGATGGAACCCAATCAGGTGGGTGGTGGGTGATGGAGGGAGGGTGTGGGTGAGGAAGTGATGGTGAGTGGAAAGATGGGTGGATGGGACCCAATCAGGTTCAGTGGGTGATGGAGGGAGGGTGTGGGTGAGGAAGTGATGGTGAGTGGAAAGATGGATGGATGGGACCCAATCAGGTTCAGTGGGTGGTGGGTGGGAGGGTGTGGGTGAGGAAGTGATGGTGAATGGAAAGATGGGTGGATGGGACCCAATCAGGTTCAGTGGGTAGTGGGTGGGGGTGGAAAAGATTAGGGAAGAAGAGAAGAATATGGGGAAATGGATGGATGGATTAAAAATGAGAATGATGAAATAGAAAATATAAGGGAATTGACCGAGTGCGATAGTGAGTGGAGGGATGGAGGGATAGACTAAATTTGGTGGGAGAGATCTGGAAAAAATGAAGAAGAAAAAGAAGAGTGGATGATGGGAAATGGACGAATGGTCGAAAGTAAAAAAAGATAGAATTGGAAAATGTAAGTGAGTTAAAAGCTGGAAGAGAAAAAGTGTTGGGAAGAAAATGCAATGCGGTTGGTAGAAGAAAAAGTAACTGTAAATAAATTTAACTCTTGTTCTAAACTATTTTTCAACCACCATAACGTTTACAACTACCACACATCAAAAAAACAGCACCATCGTTACCACAAACACCACCACAACAACTCTTCTTCCACCACCACCACAAAACCTCAACCCCACCACCGTTCAGAACTTCACTGGTTTCACCTGGTTCTGTAACCAACGCGACGAAACTCTGCCTCTGAACCACGACGGTGAACCCTTGACCAAACCACAACACCCCGTCCAGACACGCACCCAATTTCAGAGCACCGCTTCAACCAATGTTGGTGGTTGCTTTGGCAATGGACCTGGTGCTTTGGCGCACACTGGAGGTGGGTGGGTGGTGGGTGGGTGGGTGGTGGGTGGGTGGGTGGATTGGTGGGTGGATGGGTGGGTGGGTGGGTGGATGAGTGGGTGGGTGGATGGGTGGGTGGGTGGATGGGTGGTTGGGTGGGTGGGTGGTTGAGTGGGTGGGTGGGTGGGTGGGTGGGTGGGTGGATGGATGGGTGGGTGGGTGGGTGGATGGATGGGTGGGTGGGTGGGTGGGTGAGTGGGTGGGTGGGTGGGTGGTGGGTGGGTGGGTGGTGGGTGGGTAGGTGGGTGGGTGGGTGAGTGGGTGGATGGATGGGTGGATGGGTGGGTGGGTGGATGGGTGGTTGGGTGGGTGGGTGGTTGGGTGGGTGGGTAGGTGGGTGGGTGGGTGGGTGGATGGGTGGGTGGGTGGGTGGGTGGGTGGATGGATGGGTGGGTGGGTGGGTGAGTGAGTGGGTGGGTGGTGGGTGGGTGGGTGGGGGGGTGGATGAGTGGATTTTTGGTTTGAGAAATTGTTTTTCGAGGAGAGATGAGTGAATTCAAAATCAGGTAGAAAAATTAGGATGAGTATTATAATAACTTTTGTCACCATCACTATCATCATCATCAACGCCACTATCATCTTATCACTACTACTGTGATCATCACAATCACAACCATCATCATCAACATCATTATCATCATCATCACCCCCACTACCATCATCACCACCCATAGGTACCCTCACTTTTCCCACCTCACTCATGCAAATTAACAACTCCTATCTCTTCACTGTAATAGTCGAAAAAGATGAGAGGTTATGATGATGATGTTGAGAATGTTGATGAAGAAGATTATGATGATGATGATTACGTAGCTACTAATTATTATTATTTAATAATAAGATTATAATAAAAATAACAACAAGAAGAATAAGAATTATTCTTTTTATTATATTTTATATTATTTTAATTAACTTTTCACATAATTTTGTTAACCACAGGTCAATGAAGGCGGAACTAACTGTGAAGTTACTGGATGGGGATCCGCCAAACGTCATAGTCGGGTGCTAATGATGATGAAGAGAAGGATGATGATGATGATGACGATGATGATGATGATGATGATGATGACGATGACGAAGATGAAGATGATTATAAAAATAATGACGAGGATGATGATGTTGATGATGAGGATAATGATGATGATGATGATGATGATGATGATGATGATGATGATGATGATGATGATGATGATGATGATGAAAATGATGATGATGATGATGATGATGATGATGATGATGGTGATGATGATGATGATGATGATGATGATGAGGATAATGATGATGATGATGATGATGATGATGATGATGATGATGATGATGATGATGATGATGATGATGATGATGATGATGATGATGATGATGATGATGTTGATGATGATGATGATGATGATGATGATGATGATAATGATATTCCTA
This sequence comes from Piscicola geometra, assembly GCA_943735955.1. Classification (NCBI taxonomy): domain Eukaryota; kingdom Metazoa; phylum Annelida; class Clitellata; order Hirudinida; family Piscicolidae; genus Piscicola; species Piscicola geometra. The sequence goes on along the minus strand of OX030970.1, from coordinate 4,296,592 downwards.
ACTCTTACTTTTTTTTATAAATAATAAATATAAAAAAATTATACTAATTGTTAACCACCAGGTGTTTTGACACGGCACTGTGTACTCCACAAACCGGAAGAATGAAAATCAACCCGACTAGTCGGTGAGTGGTAGTAGCGCCGTCTTTTTAAAAAATAATTTGTAACAAATACCGAAAACATATTTCCAGCGTAGCAACCAAACCACCACAGCGTTCACTCTACAACCATAGAGCACAAGCACCAAATTACTACATAAACCCCTGGAATTTTCAAAATGCCCGAATATTCAATTATTTCACGGTGTTTATCCATTCCGACACGCAGTCTCACCCTGAAAGCGACTTGCGAAGGGGGATGTCCGAAGGACTGGTTGTTTTCGTGGAAGGGTTTCAGACTTGGCTTGAACGAGGCATGGCTTAACATAGTTACGTTCTCTGATTACGTGATAGGTGAGTGGGTAGGCATTTGGATGGGTAGATGTCGATGGATAGATGTAGTTGATTATGGGTGGATGGTTAAGTGGGATGGGTAAATGTGGGTCGATAAGTGGGCAGGTTTGGATGGTTGTTGATAGAGGAAGATGGATGGTTAGAGTAGGATGGATGGTTAGAGGTGGATGGATGGTTAGAGGTGGATGGGTGGTTAGAGGTGGATGGATGGTTAGAGGTGGATGGATAGATGTGAATGGATAAGTTTGAAGGGATAGGGGTGGGTTGGGAGGGTTGCTGATGAAGAGGATAGATAAAGGTGGATAGATAGGTGTGTTTCCCTACAACCCATCCCCACAATAGCACTATCGAAACCACAACCATCCACCGTCACCACCACAACTAAACCAACTACAAACACCCCACCACTACAACTCAAACTCTCAAATACATCAACAAATTCCCACCACTATGACCACAACCACAACTAAAAACACACAACCACCCTACCACAACCACAACTAAAAACATACAACCACCCTACCACAACCACAACTAAAAACACACAACCACCCCACCACAACCACAACTAAAAACACATAACCACCCTACCACAACTACAACTAAAAACACACAAACACCCTACCACAACTACAACTAAAAACACACAACCACCCTACCACAACTACAACTAAAAAACACACAACCACTCTACCACAACCACACCACCACCTTTACAACCAAACTGTTATAATTAAACTACCATCATAACTACATTACCACAACCATACCACATCCCAACCACTCACAAGGCATCGACTCTGACTCAGTCGCCATCTCTAAGACAATGTTTCAAGACTTCTTGCTGAAATACCGTAACCTCAAAGATTACCAATTTGAAGTATCACTATCACCACCACCTGGGGTACCCGGAACTGCTGGTAGTGCCTCAATCCAGGTGGGTTGGTGTGAGAGATGGGCGTGTTTGGAAAAATGAACAAAATGATTAAAATTAACATTTTAAAATTAAAAATATTCAAATTAATAACATTTATTCAATAAAAAATATTATAATTTTAAAAAAAGTTAAATATAAAGAACTCAAAATCTTGACAACCAATCAGGTGGAGTTGAACTCGAGGCCAATGCTAGGCAGTTGTACTTTCTCACCGTCGCAAGGCGTCGCTTGTTCCACACTCTTCCGGGTCGAGTGCAGTGGGTGGGACGATGAAGACGGCATCAAGTTGTACCAATTAACAGGTTATGAACATTTGATTTGTTTGTTTCAGTGTTGGAAAATGATAATTATGATGATAGCTGTGATGAGAATGATTTAAGTTTATAATCCGAACGAGGTTTCAGGTACCTTAGGCAGCAATTATAGATTAATCCACTCATCCATCTATTCATCCTCAAATCCATCCATCCATCAGCCACTTCCACCAACGACCCAACGGTCACCATCAACCTGGGACTGAGTGACACTGGAGTTTTCAAGTTTTTCCAGCTACCCTCAGCTTTTTCTGACGCTAAATTTGACAATCTTGTGTTGAAGGTTAGTTGGATGGATGGATGGATTGATGGATGGATGCATCCATGGATGGATGAATGCATGGATGGATGAATGCATGGATGAATGAATGCATGGATGGATGGATAATGCAAACAACCATCACAATCAGGTAGATATAGTGGATGGCAATGACCTGCCTTATGAAATGGTTCTTGGAACCATTTTGGTTGGTTTTTGATTTCTAATGTTATCATTCCCATCATCTTCATCATTAGCATTCTCATTAACTTCATCATTAGCATTCTCATTAACTTCATCATTAGCATTCTCATTAACTTCATCATTAGCATTCCCATCATCTTCATCATTAGCATTCTCATTAACTTCATCATCAATCTTCATTTAAATCTAAAAACATTCTTTCGAAAAATGTTCAACATCATCATCACCATCGCAATAGCTATCATTATCACAATCACTGCCACAATAGCATAGTCATCGTCATCATAATCATCGTCATCATTATCATCGTCATCATAATCATCGTCATCATAATCATCGTCATCATAATCATCTTCATCATAATCATCGTCATCATAATCATCGTCATCATAATCATCTTCATCATAATCATCGTCATCATAATCATCGTCATCATAATCATCGTCATCATAATCATCGTCATCATAATCATCGTCATCATAATCATCGTCATCATAGTCATCGTCATCATAATCCTCGTCATCATAATCATCGTCATCATAATCATCGTCATCATAATCATCGTCATCATAATCATCGTCATCATAATCATCGTCATCATAACCATCTTCATCATAATCATCGTCATCATAATCATCGTCATCATAATCATCGTCATCATAATCCACCACCACCACCACACCACCACACCACCCCTTCCAGCTAGAACAGATTTCCGAGACCATTTCCGAATCGCTGGTTTCTACCCTCATCAACAACCTCACCACCAGCAACAACCTCCTTTCCCAAGCCGCTAACGGCGATGTGAGGCAGGCTGCCAGTGTCTTCAGCATGATTTCTGCCAGCCTCAACCAGGATTACTTGTATAAAACGAGTGGTTAGTGGTTTGGTTTGGTTGTGTGTGTTGTAGTGTGGTGGGGGGTTGTTTGGTGTGGTTGTGTGTGGTGTAGTGGGTGGTGTAGTGAGTGGTGTAGTGGGTGGTGTAGTGAGTGGTGTGGTGGGTGGTGTGGTGGAATAAAAACGAAATATAATAAAACCCATAAAAACAACAATAATAAGATTGTTATGCCAATTCTCAAAATAATGATTAATCTCAAGGAAGTTATACCATAAAAACAACCATTCAAATTGTTGCATAATCAATAACCCGACCTATTTACATAATAAAGCAACAATAATTGCACCAATAAGATGCCTCAGACAGCTCTGTGAACTCGAAAACCGACCTTTTCGAGGTCACATTAGGGCTCATTGATGACGTAAGTGACCTCATTACGTATTCATTTAAGTGGACGCTACATAAAACGAAATTATTCAAAACTGTTATAATATAATTATATTAATGAAATAGGATTTACAATAGTAGAATATATATTTAGATTAAATGATGAATGTTTAAAATAAATAATTATAAAGCTTATGATTAAAATAACAATAATAATAATAAAAATAATAATAATAATTATTATTATTATTATGAATATTTTATTCTTATTATTATTAATATTAATAACATTAATAATAATATTCATTAATCTAACGTTTTTTTGCCTATAGAAGTTTTTCAATAAATTTTGCCAATGATAAAAAAGAAGAAAATTCGCATCTTGTTGCCATGGCAACAGGAGGCCTATCAGGAACGCAGGAACCAAAGAGCAGAGTTGAGGGGCAAGATGGTCAAAGCTCTGAATGAAGTTACCATATCCGGTGGGTGGGCTGGTTGGGTGGGTGGGTAAATGTGGGTGGGTGGGTTTGAGTTGGTGGGTGGGTGGGTATATGTGGGTGGATGGGTAAATGTGGGTGGGTTTGAGTTGGTGGGTGGGTATATATGGGTGGGTTGGTAAATGTGAGTGGGGGGGTTCGAGTTGGTGGTTAGCCTGGTTGGGTGGGTGGGTTTGAATTGGTGGTTAGGCTGGTTGGGTGGGTGGGTAAATGTGGGTGGGTGGGGTGGTTGGGTGGATGGGCTGGTTGTGTGGGTGGGCTGGTTGAGTGGATGGGCTGGTTAGGTGGGTGGGCTGGTTGGGTGGGTGGGTAAATGTGGGTGGGTGGGGTGGTTAGGTGGATGGGCTGGTTGTGTGGGTGGGCTGGTTGGGTGGATGGGCTGGTTAGGTGGGTGGGCTGGGTGGGTGGGTGGGCTGGTTAAGTGGGTGGGCTGGTTAAGTGGGTGGGCTGGTTGGGTGGGTGGGTGAATGTGGGTGGGTGGGTTTGAGTTGGTGGTTAGCCTGGTTGGGTGGGTGGGCTGGTTGAGTGGGTGGGTAAATGTGGGTGGGTGGGTTTGAGTTGGTTGGTGGGCTGGTTGGGTGAGCGGGTAGATGTGGGTGGGTGGGTAGATGTGGGTGGGTAGATAGATGGGTTTGAGTTGGTGGGTGGGTTGGCTGGGTAGGTGGGTGATTGGGTGGGTGAAGAATGAAGGGTGGAAAGAACGAGAGATAGATGTATGGAAGGAGTCAACTAATTAATATAACGAAAAAAGCGGAAAATATACGAATAAGCTAGGGAAACTCCTACAGACGTGTACTCGATCCAACTGGTGGCAGGCACAATGGCCTCCCTCTGCAAGATCCCGTCGGAGATCAACAGGCCCAGCCAGGTGGCTTCAGACAGTCCGATAACTCCTAATGGCATTTCGTTTCGTTTGTTTGGATGGAGTTCCATCCAAGTTTTGTTTCATCATTTTTAAACTTAATTTTTCTTCAAATTGTAAATTTTTAAATGTTTTTTCTCTTCTTGATGAATAAGATTTACTTCTGACCACAAAACCTTATTGCCTCTTCTCGCCACCTCAACAATCAAACCAAACTTTTTTCCCGCCAAAAAAATAAAAGTGCTCTAGTCAAAACAACAAACTTTATGAAATGTATCCTATCATAATCATCATCACTATTATCACCATCATCATCACCACCATCATCACCATCATCACCACCCTCACCACCCTCACCACCATCATCATCATCATCCAGAAAATACTGATAGGTACGATGACGTACATGATGGATTCAATGACATCCCTGGCCAGCACCACCCCCCTAGAGGATGTGCTGGGAGCGGCCCAGTCCTTGGTCGAGTCGATCGGAAACATTTTGGAAGTAGGTGCGGTTGAGAAAGGGGGATGGGAGGGTTTGGTTTGGTGGGGTTGAGAGGGGGACAGGAGGGTTTGGTTTGGTTGGGATGGGATGGGATGGGGATGAGAGGGTTTGGTTGGGATGGGATGGGATGGGTGGGGTTGAGAAAGGGATGGGAGGGTTTGGTTTAGTTGCGATGGGATGGGATGGGGATGGGTGGGTTTGGTTGCGATGGGAAGGGATGAAGATGGGTGGGTTTGGTTGCAATGGGAAGGGATGGAGATGGGTGGGTTTGGTTGCGATGGGATGGGATGGGTGGAAAGTGGTTTGGGTTAGAAAGGGTGGTTTTGGTTTGGGTTGGGTAGTTGGTGTGATGTAGTTTGGGATGAGTGGTGTAGAGGGTGGTGATGTTGGGATGGAGGGTGGGAAAGGTGGTTTGGGTTGGGTAGTTGGTGTGATGTAGTTTGGGATGAGTGGTGTAGAGGGTGGTGATGTTGGGATGGAGGGTGGGAATGGTGGTTTGGGTTGAGTGGTGTGGATGGTGGTTGGTTCTGGGTGGAAGAAAGGGTGGAGGAAAGAAGGTTGAAGTTGAATGGAGGCAAATATGGAAACAGAAGAAAGGTACCTGAGAAAGTGGTGCTTGTGGTTTGGTGGTGGAAACCACACAAGACTAAAAACCACACAACAAAAAACACACAAAAAACCCCACAACACACACACACACACACACACACACACACACTACACACAAACACACACACACCAGGGCGTGATGTTCATTCAGGACGACGGCACAAAGGTGGACATTGAAGACGCCAAGCTAAATCCCTTCTATTTCTACGACAGCGATTGGGAGAGTGATCGGAAAAGTAAAAAAAATTAATGAAATTAGGGAAGGGGAGAGGAGTGGGAGTAGAAATTTGATAAAATCGGAAGAGGTAGTGGGCCAGGTATAAAAGCCTTCATCATTATCATAACTAACGTAGTCATCATCAGCACCAATTGAGTATTACAGTAACTGTAATCATTATTTTTTCCAACACATCCACATTCATCATTATGTTCATTCTTATGATCCCTGTATTAATCATTGTAATCAACATCATCACTTTCAGCATTACAATCATCACCACCACAGGTCTGATAGATTTACCGAAAGAAAGGGCAAAGATAGGTTTGCAGAGAGAGACAAACACACTGGTGCAGAAAGATGCGGTGAGGATGATGATGATGATGATGATGATGATGATGATGATGATGATGATGATGATGACGATTATGATGATGATGATGATGATGATGATGATGATGATGATGATGATGATGATGATGATGATGGTCACAATGTGGATGAATGTGATTTAGTATAATAATATTTTTTTAAATCTCATTTAATATTTGTTAATTAGAGTTAATGAAATCCTTTGTAATCTTAGGCGGGGAGTTTAGTGCCAGGACTGTTGGCCAACGCGAAAAGTAAGTGATGAGGATGGTCTTTTGGTTAGATGTGTAGTTGTATCACACCATCATTATCATAACTACGACTATCATTATCATCATTAAACCTTCCACCACTACTACTACCATCAGAACTTAACAAGGTGATACTCACAAAACTGGTATCCGGGGAAGCCCCCATCACCATAGACACGCCATGTATGAGTCAGCTGCTGACCAAGAACGCCCCTTCAAAATTAATGGGTCAAACCTTGAAGAGTGGGGGAGCGTCTGTGGTTCTACCTTCACTGTGCGGTGTGGTGAAGTGTGGGGAGGGAGCTACACCCTTGGGCTGTGAGGTTTGGGGGGTGGTCTTGGGGGAAAGGATAAGTTTATGATTGTGAGGCGGGTCGGAATGGAGTGAATGTGTTTGGGTAGGGATATTTGTAGGGGGATGAAAATGAAAGAAAATGAGTTGTGTAGGAGGATGAGTGGATTGAGGGAAGGACGGTGGTTGAAATAATTTGGGTAGATGGAGGATTAAGTGGGTGTTACGTATGGGTTAATGAATAGTGTGAACTGTTGGTAGTTGCATAAATGGATAAACGCGCGAAAAGTTTATTCAAAATAGATGAATGTTTGGGTGAATGTGTAAATGAGTAGATTGATAAATAGTCAGAAGTAAGATAATCTCCGAAATCATGAATTTGAAAGAATTCGTTTGAAAAAACTATTTACCACAAACAATAAGTTTTCGAAATGTCTATAAATCCACTCTCCCCTAAAACCACCTAAAACCTCCATGCATTCCCAGATGATCACGACCGCTCGTAACGTGTTCTCCCACTTCCCAGCTCCCCCTGGCGTAGGAAATTACTCTGCCACCGTCACCATCAACTTCTACGATGACAAAGGTTTGTGGTGGAGAGTGGAAATAATCGGAAAATTGATTAAACAGTGATTTAGTAAAAACAGTTTCAAAAGTTAGAAATTAAATTAAATTAATTAATTAATTGTTTAAAATAAAACAACTAAATTCCAAGACAAATTCCCAAATTTAAATGTATTAAACTGTAAACTAAAATCTCAAATCAGCCCTCTATCGGTCTTTTTCAAACACAGGCAAAAGACTGAACGTGCACGACCTCAAGGACCCCTTTGAAATCACCATCCCCAGAAATTTCATGCCTCGCATCGTCGGAGAAGTACATTTACATAATTAGTTTTATGCATTTTTAAATGAAAAGAATTAATTTATAATAAAAAAAATTCTATTTTTTTCTCGAAATTTTACAAATAGTCTGTTTTTATTAATATTATTTTTACCCTCTATTGATCGAGTTTCAAGCATTTTAAAAACCTTTTAATTATTTTTCTTTTACTAAAATATGTTTTTTTTAATTTTCTTAAAATAAAAAAATTATTTACATTTTAAAAACAACCCACTACCAAGCCAACAACCCATCCCACACCCACACAGTCCCAAAACGCCACTCTGATCGAGTTCAAAGAAGAGTCCACAATGCTCTACTACCGTCTGAACCTCTCCCTCGCTGAGGCCTCAGTCACCCTCCAGATCCTGCCAGACAGTCCGGACACCCAGTACCTCATTCTTTTCCGACACCTGGACTATCCGATGCTGAACGGAAGCAAGAAGGGGTGGGACCATATGCAAGATCTGCCTGCTTCAATGAGTGGTGCGTTTTAGAAGGGAGGGTGTTGTGGTGGGTGTGCTCTTTGTGAAAAATATGTTTTATGTTTTTTGTAGTTTTTTTTAGTTGTTTAAAGGTTTGTAGGACTGCGTGAGACCATTGGTGAGTTGTTTTGTCGTTATGTGAAAAAAAACCTTTTGACCACTTATTTGGGCCCGCTCGATGATGATGATGATGATGATGATGATGATGATGATGAAGGTGATGATGATGATGATGATGATGAGGAGGAGGAGAAGGAGGAGGAGGAGGAGGATGAAGATGAAGATGATGATGATGATAATGATGATGATGATAATGATGATGATGATATTAATGATGATGGTGATGATGAGTAGTTGCTTTACCGTTTAATTAATTTATTTAGTTTAAAAATTTTAAATTTTATTTTCATTTCCATTAAATCTGACAGTTTTAAAAATTTAACTCAAAACACTCTTAATCCCATTTCATCTCTTTCTTCCATAACTCTTCAACTATCTCCGGTCTCTCTTCAAACCAAATTATTACTCTTTTTAACCATTTCCAGACAACAGTGCCCCTACAAACAACATCAACTTCGCCAACAAATACACAATTTTCTTGGGTGACGATGTTTTACAAGGAAGAAATGGGACTTGGTCTGTTTGCTGATGTGCCTTATGTGTTGATTATGTTTTTGTTCTTGTTGATGTTGTTGCTATTGTTTATTTATTTATTGTTGCTTTTATTTTGAAAACTGTTTTTATAATTCTAGTCACTCGATTCCACCCACTCTATCCCATCTACTCCGTCTCACCCACTTCATCCCACCCACTCACTCCATCCCAACCACTACGTCCCACCCACTCACTTCATCCCACCCACCCACTCCATCCCATCCACTCACTCCATCCCACACACTCACTCCATCCCACCCACCCACTCCATCCCACCCACTCACTCCATCCCACCCACTCAATCCATCCCACCCACTCACTCTATCCCACCCACCCACTCCATCCCACCCACTCACTCTATCCCACCCACCCACTACATCCCACCCACCCACTCCATCCCACCCACTCACTCCATCCCACCCACTCATTCCATCCCACCCACTCACTCCATCCCACCCACTCACTACATCCCACCCACTCATTCCATCCCACCCACTCATTCCATCCCACCCACTCCATCCCACCCACTCACTCCATCCCACCCACTCACTTCATCCCACCCACTCACTCCATCCCACCCACTCACTCCATCCCACCCACTCACTCCATCCCAACCACTCACTCCATCCCACCCACTCAATCCATCCCACCCATTCACTCCATCCCACCCACTCAATCCATCCCACCCACTCACTCTATCCCACCCACTCACTCCATCCCACCCACTCATTCCATCCCACCCACTCACTCCATCCCAACCACTCACTACATCCCACCCACTCATTCCATCCCACCCACTCATTCCATCCCACCCACTCCATCCCACCCACTCACTCCATCCCACCCACTCACTTCATCCCACCCACTCACTCCATCCCACCCACTCACTCCATCCCACCCACTCACTCCATCCCACCCACCCACTCCATCCCACCCACTCATTCCATCCCACCCACTCAATCCATCCCACCCACTCACTCTATCCCACCCACTCACTCCATCCCACCCACTCACTCCATCCCACCCACTCACTCCATCCCACCCACTCATTCTATCCCACCCACTCACTCCATCCCACCCACTCACTCCATCCCACCCACTCAATCCATCCCACCCACTCACTCCATCCCACCCACTCAATCCATCCCAACCACTCATTCTATCCCACCCACTCACTCCATCCCACCCACTCACTTCATCCCACCCACTCACTCCAACCCACCCACTCACTACATCCCACCCACTCACTCCATCCCACCCACTCAATCCATCCCACCCACTCACTCCATCCCACCCACTCACTCCATCCCACCCACTCACTCCATCCCACCCACTCACTACATCCCACCCACTCATTCCATCCCACCCACTCAATCCATCCCACCCACTCACTCCATCCCACCCACTCACTCCATCCCACCCACTCACTCCATCCCACCCACTCATTCCATCCCACCCACTCACTCCATCCCACCCACTCACTCCATCCCACCCACTCACTTCATCCCACCCACTCACTCCATCCCACCCACTCACTACATCCCACCCACTCACTCCATCCCACCCACTCAATCCATCCCACCCACTCACTCCATCCCACCCACTCACTCCATCCCACCCACTCACTCCATCCCACCCACTCACTCCATCCCACCCACTCATTCCATCCCACCCACTCACTCCATCCCACCCACTCACTACATCCCACCCACTCATTCCATCCCACCCACTCATTCCATCCCACCCACTCCATCCCACCCACTCACTCCATCCCACCCACTCACTTCATCCCACCCACTCACTCCATCCCACCCACTCACTCCATCCCACCCACTCACTCCATCCCACCCACTCAATCCATCCCACCCATTCACTCCATCCCACCCACTCAATCCATCCCACCCACTCACTCTATCCCACCCACTCACTCCATCCCACCCACTCATTCCATCCCACCCACTCACTCCATCCCACCCACTCACTACATCCCACCCACTCATTCCATCCCACCCACTCATTCCATCCCACCCACTCCATCCCACCCACTCACTCCATCCCACCCACTCACTTCATCCCACCCACTCACTCCATCCCACCCACTCATTCCATCCCACCCACTCACTCCATCCCACCCACTCATTCTATCCCACCCACTCACTCCATCCCACCCACTCACTCCATCCCACCCACTCAATCCATCCCACCCACTCACTCCATCCCACCCACTCAATCCATCCCACCCACTCATTCTATCCCACCCACTCACTCCATCCCACCCACTCACTTCATCCCACCCACTCACTCCAACCCACCCACTCACTACATCCCACCCACTCACTCCATCCCACCCACTCAATCCATCCCACCCACTCACTCCATCCCACCCACTCACTCCATCCCACCCACTCACTCCATCCCACCCACTCACTACATCCCACCCACTCATTCCATCCCACCCACTCAATCCATCCCACCCACTCACTCCATCCCACCCACTCACTCCATCCCACCCACTCACTCCATCCCACCCACTCATTCCATCCCACCCACTCACTCCATCCCACCCACTCACTCCATCCCACCCACTCACTTCATCCCACCCACTCACTCCATCCCACCCACTCACTACATCCCACCCACTCACTCCATCCCACCCACTCAATCCATCCCACCCACTCACTCCATCCCACCCACTCACTCCATCCCACCCACTCACTCCATCCCACCCACTCACTCCATCCCACCCACTCAATCCATCCCACCCACTCATTCCATCCCACCCACTCACTCCATCCCACCCACTCACTCCATCCCACCCACTCAATCCATCCCACCCACTCATTCCATTCCACCCACTCACTCCATCCCACCCACTCACTCCATCCCACCCACCCACTCCATCCCACCCACTCACTCCATCCCACCCACTCACTCCATCCCACCCACTCACTTCATCCCACCCACCCACTCCATCCCACCCACTCACTCTATCCCACCCACTCACTTCATCCCACCCACCCACTCCATCCCACCCACTCACTCTATCCCACCCACCCACTCCATCCCACCCACTCACTCCATCCCACCCACCCACTCCATCCCACCAACACACTCCATCCCACCCACTCACTCCATCCCACCCACTCACTCCATCCCACCCACTCACTCTATCCCACCCACCCACTCCATCCCACCCACTCACTCCATCCCACCCACCCACTCCATCCCACCAACACACTCCATCCCACCCACTCACTCCATCCCACCCACTCACTCCATCCCACCCACTCACTCCATCCCACCCACCCACTCCATCCCACCCACTCACTCTATCCCACCCACCCACTCCATCCCACCCACTCACTCCATCCCACCCACCCACTCCATCCCACCAACACACTCCATCCCACCCACTCACTCTATCCCACCCACCCACTCCATCCCACCCACTCACTCCATCCCACCCACTCACTCCATCCTTTCAGGTTCATCGGTGTCAGACAATTAAACAAAAGTGAACACGATAAATACGATAACAATACAACACCCGCCCCTCCCCTCCCCAAGTCAGGTGAGATGATGATGGTGATGGTGATGGTGTTGAGGGTGATGGGGATGGGAGTGGTAGTGATGGTGATGGGAGTGGTAGTGATGGTGATGGGAGTGGTAGTGATGATGATGATGCTGATGCTGATGGTGGTAAAGAGATAGATGGTGCTGGTAATGATGGTAATTGAAGTGATGGTCATGGTACCACTCCGCCAATTACTACCATCCCATTTTCACTTAAACTAAGATAGCCACGACTGCCATCACCACATCTACACCCAAAATAACCACGACTTACAACATCTCCACCAAAAACAAGGATAACCACGACTACTACCATCACCACCACCTTAAACTAAGATAACCACGACTACTACCATCACCACTACCTTGAACTTAGATAACCACAACTACTACCATCACCACCACCTTAAACTAAGATAACCACGACTACTACCATCACCACCACCTTAAACTAAGATAACCACGACTACTACCATCACCACCACCTTGAACTTAGATAACCACAACTACTACCATCACCACCACCTTAAACTAAGATAACCACAACTACTACCATCACCACCACCTTAAACTAAGATAACCACGACTACTACCATCACCACCACCTTAAACTAAGATAACCACAACTACTACCATCACCACCACATTAAACTATGATAACCACGACTACTACCATCACCACCACCACCACCACAGGCCAGCCCACCGGCAATTTTTCAGTCTTGATTTACAACTCGGGTTGTCATCATTGCAATGAAGATGTGGGCAAGAGGTGGCACAGCAATGACGGATGCAAGGTATATAGTTTTGTTTTTTTCAATTGTATGGGATTCACAAAATCAGTTGAAATGTTTTTTAACACTTTTAAAAACTTTATTATTTTTTATTTTACTGAACAAATCATGAATTGAGCCACCGTAGCAAACCCACCCGATCAAAACCCCCAACTTTCAATCCCCAGGTCAGTAAAAAGACAGAGATAGGCAAAACCGTTTGTCTTTGCAACCATCTCACATCCTTCGGGGGTGGCTTCGCCGTTCAACCCAACAAATTGGATTTTAATTTCATCCTAAATAACATGGATTTCATGAAAAATCCCACTTTGTACATCACTGAAATTGTTTTGGCTATCCTATTCATTATTGGATTTATCTGGGCCAGATACAAGGATAGAAAGGATGTGGAGAAGGTATGGGATGGTTGGCATGAAGTGGTTGGCATGAAGTGGTTGGCTTGTAATGATTGATTTAAAACAGCTGGCATAAATGGAAGAATTGTGTTGCATGGATGGATGGAATAGATAAAAAAGGGATTTATGAATGAGTAACTTTTAAATCGGAAAAAAGAGAATAGAATGAGTGAGATAGTGTGGTAGAGATGAGTGGTGGCGTGAGAATAAATCAAAGAGTGAAGGGTATATCTTGAAAAATTAAACATTTCACACTTTGATCTTATCAAACCAACAGCTGGGCGTCAGTCCTCTGCCAGACAACCATCCCAAGGATAGGTGAGTACTACTGGTAATACTATCACTAGTACTAATACTATTATTATACTCACTTCCACTAATACTAACAATATAATTACTTCTACTAATACTAAAAATATAATTACTTCCACTAATTCTAGTTTTATCTTTAGTACTACTAGTGTTGTGACAATTATCAGTATTAGTACTAGTATTAGTATCAGTATTACTATCATTATACTATAAGTGTTACTATATCATCATCATCATCATCATCATGAATAAAGGTACTTGTACGAAGTGGTCGTGTCCACTGGGATGAGACGAAATGCTGGGACCAGAAGCGAAGTGGGAGTTGTTTTAGTGCATGTCTTGTTCATGCAGTTTATGTTTATTGCGCAAGAATAAAATATTAATCTAAAATATTGGGTCGTTATTACATTGAATTGTGAAATGTTTTTCCCAAATATCATAGTTAAAAGTTCACTAAAATGACTGAAAGAGCTCAAAACAATTTTTTTCCACAAAACACGTTCATTAGCCTCTCACATTTCTCCACTTCTCTCCGCCCCACTGCACTCCTTTCTTTCCCAAGGTGAACGTGATTCTGAGTGGAGACATGGAGGAAACGGAGGTGAGGACATTGGAGAAGGGTCCGGGAGAGAGAAGGAGGCCTTATATGAGGGGAAGTACCGACTCGTTCCTTATGACTGTGCCCAGGTGTCTTTGCAGTGTGGTGTTGTTTGTGCTGTTGTGGGGGGGGAGGGAGTTATGGTGGAGTTTTGTTTTTACTGGGTAGTGGTGTCGTGTGTTTGTGTTGTTGTAGTCGAGTGTGGTTATGGTGGGGTATTGTTTTGTTGTATTCGAGTGTGGTTCTGGTGAAGTATTGTTTTGTTGTTAATGTGCGGTGTTGCTGGAGTGTGGTGTGATGTTGTGGTGTTGCAGTGTGATAGGTTTGGTATTATGGCATGTTGTGGTGTGTTATGATGCTGTAGTGTTGTGTTGTAACTTGTGTAGTGTGATGGTAGTGTGATGGGTGTAGTTGTGCAGAGAATCCAGTATTTTTGGGTTTCAACCTATTTTCAAAATCTCCCATTCCACTGCATTGCTTGCCAGACCTCTCGGAGCCTTAAACTACATGAGGATTTGGCATGACAACTCTGGCAAGGGCAGATTGGCTGGTTGGTATCTGAACTGGGTGCTGGTGAGAGACGTGCAAACGCATGAGAAATACCATTTTGTAGTCGATAAATGGCTTGCTGTGGAGGAGGATGATGGACAGGTTTGGCGGGGGTGACTGGCTTTGGATTTGATTTTAAAGAGGTTTTAGAAGGGGAATTATTCAAAGTTCAAAAGGGTTTACACAAAATACTTAGATGAATTTTGGAAATACTATTACAAGTTTTCAAGATTTCAAAAAATTGTTTTTGTTTTGTTTTTTTTTCTAAATTTTTTTCCAAATATTTTAGTTTTCTTTCAGTGCCATCTTCAAAATGTTAGCATTACACCCACACTACTTTTTTTCTAAATTATATTTACTTCTCATTTTAGCCATATCGTACTTATTTCCTTTTCCATCTCATTGCTCCCCTCTTCTGCAATCATTCCCGTAACAGATCAGCAGGTTGATAACAGTGTCGAGTAGAGAACAGCTGGTCGAGACAGGTCATGCATTTTCGAAGAGAGCTACGAAAGGTGAGGGAGTAAAGGGATGAGGGGATGAGGGGATGAGTGGGATGGAGAGAAAAGAGGTGAGAGAAAAAAAGATGAAGGGTGAAAGGATGAAAGGATGAGTGAGTTTTAGAGGTAGAAATATAAAAAGGATGTAGAGTGGAAAATAAGAAATGAGAGAAAAATGAAAGGTCAACAGACTGGTGAGAAATTATAAATAAATGCTTCTAGAAATTATCAAAAAATAAAGTTGAAAAACATTAAAAATAAATAATTAAATTGAGTTCAAGTGTTTCTTTCCCACACAGGTTTGAATGATGATCACATCTGGTTCTCGATCTTTGGGAGACCCCCTCAGAGCAGGTGTTTGTGCTTGTTTTGCTATGGTTGTTTTTGTTTTTTTGCACTTGTTATGCCTGTTGTTGTTGTTGCGAATGGTTCTTTTGCTGTGGTCGTTGCCGATCTTGACATTTTATTTACTCTCAATGCATCATCTTGAATTCATTGTAAAAACTTGTTAACATTTTTCCAAACCTTATTCTTTTTCTCAGGTTCACGCGAACGCAGCGCCTCTCATGCTGCTTATGCTTGCTGTTCACGGCGATGTTCGCAAATGCACTCTTCTATGGCCAAACGTCTGAGGGCGCTCCAGGCTTTGACATCGGCCCGTTCACCATCACGGGCGAACAAGTTTGTGGTTTTAGAAGGGGGGTGGTTTTTGAAAGAAGAGGGTGGTTTGAAGATGGGGTGGAGAATATTGGGGTGGTTTGTAGATGGGGTGGAGAATATTGGGGTGGTTTGTAGATGGGGTGGAGAATAGGAGAAAGGGTGTTTTTGGAGGTTTAAGAACTTTTACCACACTAAACTGCAAACCACACAACACGACCGCAACCGCATCACATCCACATCCACCACTTCAAACCACACGACACACCAAACCACTCAACCACACCACATCCACGCAATCTCAACCACACCACACCATGTCAGATCTACGTAGGCATGATTGCAAACCTGATCGTCTTCCCGATCAACTTCATCATCGCATTCCTATTCAAAAACTCTCGTCCCCGCACCAAAAGACCCTCTCGTATCATTTTGGCTCTGAACAAAATGAAGGAAAGGAATGGGGGAAATGGTGAGGAAAAAAGTGGAAAAAGTGTGGGTGGAGACGGTGGAAAAGGAAATGAGAAAGGTGATGATGATGATGGGCGTTTTAATGTGGATGAAGAAGTGCCGAATAAGATAAAGGATGGGGTAGATGCACAATATGGTGGGTTCTACTGATTATTTTTTAATATTTATTGGAAAATCCATTATATTTTATTCATTTTTTTACAATAAAAAAATGTAAAAATTTATTCATTTTCGTGTCTATTCAATTGTCTATCTATCTATTAATTAACCATTATAAAAACTTTTTTCGTTCATCCATCAATCCATCCATCAATCAATCCATCCATCAATCAATCCATCCATCAACCAATCCATCCATCAATCAAGCCATCAACCAACCCATCCTTTCACCAAGCCCAAGAGTACAAGGCATATAACAAATACACAGATAAGATGATGGTTGGAGGAGAAAAGGTGGTTGAGAAGAAGAAGAAGAAGTTTGAGTTGCCATGGTGGTGTGTTATAATAGGTGGGTGGGTGGGTAGATTAGTGTGTGGGTGCATGGGCAGGTGGGTAGATTAGTGGGTGGGTGGGTGAATGGGCAGGTGAACTGAGATTTGTGGGTGGGTGAGTGGATGGGTAGTATGAGTGAAAGGGTGATTTTTTCATTTCTTTTACCACGCACTACCTAAATAATCTCTTCCCAATTCTATTACCACGTCCTTCATCATTATTGCCAACCACTCTTGAAATAATACCAGTGGTTATTGACAACTCACCCACCACCATTTGCAATTAACCCACTTTTGCATAACCCCAACCTGTCAAACCCGCTTCTCTACCCACAGACTACCCATTTCAAGCCAACCATCATTTATAAATAAACACCTTTTCAACCAACCTACTCTTCTACCCACAAAGCAACCACTCCATCCAAATCTCACAACCCAGGCTGGATTCTGTTGGTGATAACAGTACTGCTGTGTGTAATGGGCGTGACTTTCTACGGTATAATGTTCCAAGATCTGAAGTGCCGAAAGTGGATAACATCGATGATGATTTCATTCGTGTCGTCTGTGCTCTTCACCCAGCCCATCAAGGTGGGTTGGTGGAGGGAAGGGAAGCTAAGGGGGGGGGGGGGGGGGGGGGTTGGGAAAATAGGGTATAAGAGAGAGACTTCTTGTGGTGTTGAGTGAAATAGTGGTGGTGCTTAACATTAATCTTTTAGTGGTGGGCGTAGAAAATTAAATGTCGAAATTTTAGGAATGATAGGTTGGCTGGAGAGTTTGGTGACGAAGAGGCAAGTATGCCATTTGGAATAGAACTTAATAAGTTCTTTGACAGTTTTCTTAATCAAATTCTTTAACCAGTTTATTTAATTCAATCAGTCCTATATAACATTTTCAACAACAACAACATTAAAAAAAGTTATAAAAACCAAAACATCAAAAACAATTATGAAAACAAAAACATCAAAAACAATTATGAAAACAACAACATCAAAAACAATTATGAAAAACGACAACATTAAAAACAATTATAAAAACAACAACATTTAAAACAATTATAAAAACGACAACATTTAAAACAATTATAAAAACGACAACATTTAAAAAAATGATAAAAACAGCAACATCAAAAACTTTTTGACTTCCCTTACAAAAGGTGATTTTATTCGCGTTGTTCTTCTCGATGGTGTTCAAGAAGCCGACTGAAGAGGAAGATGAGATGAATGAGGAGGATGAGGAGATGATGGAGTTGCAGAGAGATGAGGAGTGGGTGCATGCTGTTGGAGGTGAGGGGGGGCGAGTTGGTGAACGGATGGGTACGTGGATGAGTTGAAGAGTGCGTAAAAGCAAATGGTTGTATTGGTGAGTCAGTGGGCGGGTTAGTCCACAAGTAAGTAGTTAGTTGATATTGTTAGAAGTTATAAAAGTGTATGAAGCGAAAAAGTTAATTTAGTGGTTCAAAATAAACGGAACGTGCTCAGAAAATACCAAAAATGATTTTAATTTTCTCACTTATGTCTGAAATCCTAAAAGACCTACTAAACTTCCACTTCTTCACTCCAATCTCCATCTCCCGTCTCCTTCACCACACCAACAGGTCGTGCCAAAGCTCGCAAACTGGCCTACAAGCCGGTGGACAGCGCAGAACTTGAAAAAGCGCGCGTGAAACGAATGAACGAAATCAAAATGTACCAAATATTGCGGGAAATCATTTTCTACGCGGTCTTTTTGTACGTTTTGATTATGGTGTCGTACAATTTCCGAGACCCGAACAGCTACAACTACAAGACAACTCTGACCAATAAGTTTGTGTCTGGTGGTCACTCTGAGCCATCACCGGATACTTCATTTGACATGGTGGGTGGGTGGGTGAATGGGTGGGTAAGTGGGTGGGTGAGTGGGTGGGTAAGTGGGTGGGTGAGTGGGAGAGTGGTGAAAAAGTTGAATGACGAGGTTGAGAAAAATAAAATTGTTGAATAAAGGATGGGGTGGAGAAAGATAGGAGAGGATCAGTGGTTGAGTGGTTGAATGAATGGTAACAAAAAGTGAATGGTGGATCGTGATCACGATAGGTATAAGATGGTTGAATTGGTGGTTTTGCGAGTCGATTATAGTTTTAGACCCAAAAAACAATTAGAATAAATAGTGCCTTTGGAAATTTTCGCTTACATTATCTAACTTCCCAACCCCAAGGTGCACTCAATGGATAACTTCTGGAACTGGTTAGAGGGTACATTTGTGAAGGGGATAAGGGTGGATAACTGGTACAATGGCGACCCACCGATTGGATTGAGGGGATACTTGGATGATACGGTGAGCAGAGTCATGGGATTTGCAACGCTGCGACAGTTGAGAGTGAAGAAAGGTGGGTGCGGGTGTTGTGGGTAAGAGTTGGGAGTGAAGGGTGGGGGTGTTTTGAATAGGGGTTGGGAGTGAAGGGTGGGGGTGTTGTGGATAGGAGTCGGGAGTGGAGGGTGGGTAGGGGTGTTTTGGATAGGGGTTGGGAGTGAAGGGTGGGTGGGGGTGTTGTGGATAGGGGTCGGAAGTGGAGGGTGGGTGGGGGTGTTGTGGATAGGGGTTGGGAGTGAAGGGTGGGTGGGGGTGTTGTGGATAGGGGTTGGGAGTGAAGGATGGGTGGGGGTGTTGTGGGTAGGAGTTGGGAGTGAAGGGTGGGTGGGGGTGTTGTGGGTAAGAGTTGGGAGTGAAGGGTGGGTGGGGGTGTTGTGGGTAGGAGTTTGGAGTGAAGGGTGGGTGGGGGTGTTGTGGGTAGGAGTTGGGAGTGAAGGGTGGGTGGGGGTGTTGTGGGTAGGAGTTGGGAGTGAAGGGTGGGGGTGTTGTGGATAGGAGTTGGGAGTGAAAGGTGGGTGGGGGTGTTGTAGATAGGAGTTGGGAGTGAAGGGTGGGTGGGGGTGTTGTGGGTAGGAGTTGGGAGTGAAGGGTGGGTGGGGGTGTTGTAGATAGGAGTTGGGAGTGAAGGGTGGGTGGGGGTGTTGTGGATAGGAGTTGGAAGTGAAGGGTGGGGGTGTTGTAGATAGGAGTTGGGAGTGAAGGGTAGGGGTTGTGCGTGGGCACTTCAGGTCGAGGTTGTAGGGGAAGATTGTGGCTTGCAGTTTTAGGTGGGGGTTGTTGTTAATAAAAAAAAATAGAGGTTTGGTGAAGATGAAAAGAGAATTTGAAGTAACGATCAGTTCAATTAATCACTCACCCCTTCCCCTCACGACAGACCTCTGCAAGACAGCGCAGATAATGAAAAACGTCCTGATCAGTTGCAACGTTCCCTACTCCTTCACTTCGGAAGACCGTGGGGAATACGGGGCTGCCTGGTCTCCCATTGGGGACGCCCTCAACCAATCGGTCGTCGATCCAACCTCGAATCTGCAGTTCACCCTCGAGACCCATGTGGGAGCGCTGCCTGAGTTTAAGTACCAAAGCTCCGAGAAACTTTCTGGTTTTCCTTTCTATGGTGCGTGCATGCTTTGCGCAGTTCGTTGGTTACTTTCCTAAGCTACACTGAATTTGTTGACAATTATCGCAGCTTATTAATTATTTTTCCCAAAATACCAAAAATTCTATTATCTTTTTTTTCATCAACACATTTTTATAAACACTTTCTCAACCCTTATTCTTTCCCACCTATCCAACAGACAATTAAGTCTATCTTCACTGTCATCTTTTCATGGCCCATTCACATCTTTTTCAACAGACAATCAATTCTATTTTAATTATCTTTTTTTTAATTTCAATTAATTCTATTTTAATTATCTTTTTTTTATTGAAATTAATTCTATTTTAATTATCTTTTTTTTATTGAAATTAATTCTCTCTTAATCATCATTTATTTATAATCTCAATTAATTCTATCTTAATTATTTTTATTATTTTTATTATTTTTATTATTTCCACATGGTTCCATTAATCTCAAACTCCAGGCAAACACGCAATGTACTCTGGTGGAGGTTACGTAGTGGAACTGAGAGGCGACAGAAACAAGATCCTGGACATAGTGAGACAAGCGAAAGAAAACAGGTTGCATGGGGTTAAGCGCTGTATAAATTTGATTGTTTGATTGATTTATTGATAAATTGATTGATTGAGATAGTACGCCTGGGTTCGATGGGGAAAATCTTATTTATTGAATAAATTGAGAGGTGGGAAGGTGTCTTACTGGTTCAATGAATGATTTGTAAATATAAAAATGAAATGATGGATGAATGAATGGATGGACTGATGGATGGACGGGTGAATGAATAAATAAATCGATGGATAGACAGATGGAGGGATTGATTGATGGATGGATGAATTACCAAATCTAAAAAATGTGTTTGACTTTTTTGCCCATGCAACAATCACCAGATGGATAGACCAGTACACCAGAGCAGTCTTTATCGAATTTGCTACCTACAACCCTCAAGTGAGAGATCTTTTTTTATTATCACAATCGACATTTTAAAATAAAAACTAGAATATTCATTTTTTCATTTTTATGCCGATACTTATGTATCTCTTGCGTTGTAATTGTTCTAATTATTCCCAATATATTCTCACACATTTTCACACCCTTCCTTCCACTTCTCTTCTTCCACTAGCCTACCCACTCCTCCACTCACACTAACGTCAACAGCCTACTTTTTACCACTTTACGCTCCCCCACCCACAACCCATTCACTCCACCATATCGCACTCCCCACACCACCCACCCACCCTCCTCCCTCCCTACCCCCCCCCCCCAGATCAACCTTTTTGGCGTGGGTCATATGATAGCAGAACTCTTGGTTACCGGCGGTTTCGACTGCTACTACCGTATCGACACCATGAACCTGCTAGGAGCAACGGGGACCGCCAAGATGGTCCAAACCGTCCTGCAAGGCGTCTTTTGCGTCTTCATTCTGATCTTTATCGTAAAGGTGCTTGAGTGTACGGGGTTTTTGGTAGTGATGGTGGGGTTGATAGGGGTGGGGATGATGATGATAGTGGTGGTGGTGGCGATGATGATAGTGGTGGTGGTGGTGGTGATGATGATGAAGAAAAGAGGTCTTGATGATGGGAAGGATAGTGGTGATCATAGAGTTTAGATAAAGAACCAGCTGCCAGCAATACATTTTAACTCAAAAACCACCAACCAATGAAAAGTTTTCAGCCATTATCCACCTTCAACTACCCTCCAACAACAACTATAACCCCCAATTCTAATCT
>OX030970.1:4266545-4271545 GCA_943735955.1 Piscicola geometra | reverse complement strand
CCTCGGTGAGAGACGACGTGAGGTGTCAAAGCAACGAGCACGAGGTGGTCGACTTCGTGGTCGACAAGATCGGAAGGTGGGCCGGCATTGACCGCATCTTCAAGAAAAAGGTTCGATCATTAAATTAAATTAATATAATTAATTAATCATTTAAGAAATCAGTCAATCTATCTATCGAATAAATTTAAATAGCCATTTTTTCATAAAGTCAAGAGCACTGAAAGACTCTTTCTGGCGTGGTGGAAGATTGATTAGTTGATTGGTTCTCTGGTGATTTAGAGAATTTGTGTGGCGTGCGAGTGGGTGAACTGAAGATTGAAGATTTTTGCATGATGCCGTATATTTTCAGCTATCCAGTCATTTATACACCTTTCAAATAACACAACCAACCAACCCACCCACCAACCTACCCACCCACTAACCAACCAACCTACCCACCAACCCACCCACCAACCAACCAACCAACCCACCCACCACTCACGCACTAACCCACCCACTAAAAAACCAACCAATCCACCCACCAACCGACCCACCCACTAACCAACCAACCCACCCACAAACCCACCCACGCATCAACCCACCAATGACACCAAACAATCCACCCAATCCACCCAACCTACCCACCCACTCACCAACCAACCCACCCACAAATCAACCCACCACGCACCCACCCACCCACCAGGTACAACCATGGACCTATCCAGGCAAGGGGGTGAGTAAGGAAAGTCTCGATGCACTACCACAGCGCCTGGACCGCATGCTTGAGCACGTGACCAAAGTCTACTTTGGAACAGACAACTTTGAAGATCTATTCAAAAATGGAACTGACCTAGAAAAGATGAAATTGGGTCAAGATGGAGGTGGTGGGGCGAAAAAAGGGTTTGGGGGAGGAAAAATGGCTGGATTGAGTGGTGGGGGAGGGGCGGGGAGTGATGGAGGGGGTGGTGGAGAAGGGGTGAGAAAGAGGAGTGGAAAAGATGGGATAAGAAGTGGTGGGAAGAAAGATGAAGGGAAGAGAGAGAAGAAGGGTGGCATTGATAATAAGGGAATGAGTTATGATGAGGGTGTGTGAATTGAAGGTTTATGGCGATGATGATGATGGTGATGATGATGATGGTGATGATGGTGATGATGATGATGGTGATGATGATGATGGTGATGATGATGGCGATGATGATGATGATGATGGCGATGATGATGATGATAAAGGCAGTAGTTGAAGTCAAGTGTTAGTTGAGATAAGATACTTTACAAGATGAAAAGTGGAATGAGGTACGGATGAACAACTAATGGGAAGATTTTGATAGCTTCAACTCAAAACTGGGTCATTTGAAGGTTGACCTATATCTATAGAATGTGATTGCTTCTTGCGGGTTATACTTGAGACATAAACTTGATATTTAAGATTTTTTCTTTGAATGTTGTCAAGTGAACAATTTTGACTTTCATAGTTTAGCCGAATACACATTTAAAATTCCACCAATTAACTCTTCTTCCACTTTTTCTTGAATTAACCTATTTATCCGACTGTTACAAAATAACCTCATCCGTTGAAACTAACATCACATTTAGTAGCGCCTACTTGTTAAAGTTGATTGTTGTTCTCCACCTCATTGTGGTAAGTTGTTTCTTAAATTGTAGATTGATATATTCCGGTTCTTTTAAACGTCAACTCAGCATGGCTTTTCATAATACAAATAATAAACTTATTAATAGTAAATAATGAAATATAAATATATAAAAAATTATTCTTTTTTTTTTCTTCTAAATAACATTTATTTATTAAATTTTGAAATTTATATTATTTATTATTATTATATTCTTTAAAATCCATTTGAATAAAATTCTGTTTTGCACTTTATAAAGAATATATAAACTCTAATTATTTTCGCAAAACCATTTTCAAATTATAGTTCATTCAAGCATAACCATTGATTTTGTTCTTCATCGCCTCACTCTCTTAATGTCAAACGCACTTTGAATAAACAAAAAGCGTCAAATTGAATATTTAATACAAGTAAAATTCAAGTTTTATAAACTATGTTTTACAAATACAATACAAGTGATGTTTTACAAATACAATACAAGTGATGTTTTACAAATACAATACAAGTGTGTTTTACAAATACAATACAAGTGATGTTTTACAAATACAATACAAGTGATGTTTTACAAATACAATACAAGTGATGTTTTACAAATACAATACAAGTGATGTTTTACAAATACAATACAAGTGATGTTTTCCAAATACATTAAAAATGATTCTTGACAAATAAAATAAGTATGGTGTTTTAAAAATACAAAACAATTAATTTTTTATAAATACAATAAAGATGATTTTTACAAATAC
This sequence comes from Piscicola geometra, assembly GCA_943735955.1. Taxonomy (NCBI): domain Eukaryota; kingdom Metazoa; phylum Annelida; class Clitellata; order Hirudinida; family Piscicolidae; genus Piscicola; species Piscicola geometra. Next base: position 4,269,192 of record OX030970.1, on the reverse strand, counting down.
AATAAAGATGATTTTTACAAATAAAATTATAATAATGTTTCGTCTTGAAAAACTTCCAGTTATAATCGCTTCTTAAAACCTCTCGCGGTCACCATGAATTGATTAGAGAGGATAAATGATAGGTGATAATGATAATGAGATTTAATAAGGTGGAGTTGGTTGAACATCAAAAGTTGAAATTACATAACAAATTGAATTTTATCATTGATCTTTTTTTTGAAAACTAACTTTTTAGAAAAAATTTAATTCCTGAACGAGTATACCGCCAAAGCAGCCAGCGTCATGGCCAGATTGAGCAAACGTGTATGGACCAACAACCAACTGACACGAAACACCAAGCTCAAAGTGTACCAAGCATGCGTTCTCAGAACTCTGTTGTATGGCAGCGAAACCTGGACCACCTATGCCAGACAAGAAGATCGTCTCGAAAGCTTTCATCTTTGCTGTCTCCGACGCATCCTTGGCATAACATGGCAAGACAAAGTCACCAACACAGCCGTACTCAATCAAGCCAACTCACTCAGCATACACCTCCTTCTATGCCAAAGACGTCTACGCTGGCTGGGTCACGTGCGTAGAATGGAAGAAGGTCGCATACCCAAGGACATCCTCTATGGCGAGCTGGCTACAGGACAACGTCCAGTTGGTCGCCCGCAACTACGCTTCAAAGACGTATGCAAACGCGACCTCAAACTTACGGGTATCGACCCTGGCAGATGGGAAGAGCTAGCAGATGACCGGAGGAGCTGGCGCCAGACTGTCCACAAAGGCATCAAAAAGGGCGAGGAAGAACGCAGGCAACATCTGGAATCCTGAAGGCAAAGAAGAAAAATGAGGCAGCAGAATCAGGCTCTCGATCCTCCATCCGACTTCACCTGCAGCCGCTGCAGCAGAGACTGTCGATCCAGGATCGGTCTGCGGAGCCACTCTAGAAGCTGCCGCCAAAGAACACATCAGAGCGCTATCATCATCTCACGAGATGGATGAATGCCAACACATTATACCTTTGACGACAGCATCTGTTTTTCCATCTAGTGCTTGTAACTTCAAAATACGAAGAATATACTAAGTTCCAAGAAAAAATTATTTTTTTTGAAAAGGATGGTGTATGAACACTATGGGTGTCCGAATAATCTGGTACTTACCTTGGCTTCTAATTAGTTAACTAATCATCCAATATTTCACGCTTTCACTATTTAAGCTTTCAAATTGTCTTATTTTTGGTGTTCACAAATTTTTGGAGAATAATACAAATGAAAACGTAACCAGGCCACGTAGGGGTCTGTCCAAAATACCTTTCAATGTATATATATATATAATTATATAACAGTTTGTAACTGACTTTTTTGAGAAACTTTGTAGCAAGGTGAGAGTGTTAAAGTTTGTTTATGTGAGACTGTGTTGATGTTTGAAGTTTGTTTATGTGAGACTGTGTTGATGTTTAAATTTTTTTTATGTGAGGTGTGTAATTATGTATGTTGTCGTGTTTGTATCTAAGCTTATAACTGTGTGTTTTCTTAAAGGTTTAAGCCATTCATTCTTCCTAATTCCACATTTAAGACCTCAATTTGTACATTCATTTCATCTCTGTTTTTTCGTTTCCTACTTCCTCCTATTCATTCCATCTCTCTACAATTTTCAATTCATTCACTCACTAACCAATCCTTCACACTCTTTTCCTATTCCATTATTCTTATTTTTCTCATTTCTATTTCACCATTTAGTACTCATCCATTCTTCCACCACCACATTTTCATCATTTTCCACCATTTCACAGTCCACAATGGCATTGAACCACAGTTTGACCATGATCTTCTTCTTCCTCACCATCCTCATCGCAACTTCCAACACAAGTAATATCCCATATTAAAATATATTTTTGTTTTTGTTATGTATTAAAAATGTAAATATTTCAGAGGATTTTTCCAAAATATTCGTAATAATTAGCTTCAACAGATTTTTCATACATTATTATATCGATTTTTTTTTGTTGGATATTTATGCGTTTACCCATCTTGCATTTCTATGTATTTAACGAATTTTAATTTATTTAAATTATTTATTATTTTAATTAGACACTAATTAGTATTTAATTGATTAATTTACCGAAATAAATCAAAATAATCATTACTATGAATTTCAAAGGTGTCAATAACAGGTGTTAACCTTGTTTATTTTAGTTAGGGATAAAAAATGTACTTTGAAATTTTAAATATCATTAATAAATTTTATTGGGGAATAATGACTACTAAGATATTTCTATTATTATGATTATTATTCTTATTTATTATTATTATTTTGTTGTTATATTTTTTTTTCTAAAGTGTTTTTTTGACTGATTATTTTCTGTTATAACGGACTGAAAGAAAACTTCAGTTTCTTTGAAAAGGCTCAATGAAGTCAAATAGTTGATTACCATAGTTATGAATAAGTTTAACAATGATTATTAGTTATAGTTATAATTATTTATTTGTAATCATAATTAGAATTACTCAATCAATTGTATAAATATGTTTTTTCCACTGATTTTTTTTTATTTTCTTGTTTTCAACAACTTTTTGTAAGAGTAAATCTTTTATTTTGAAAATACTGAATTAAGAAATAATAATAATTTGAAAATCCCGCACTGCGCCCCCTACATATATAT
>OX030970.1:4261545-4264045 GCA_943735955.1 Piscicola geometra | reverse complement strand
TTATATATATATATATATTTCATATTTTATATGTATATTCAATATTTTATATGTTTATTCAATATTATATATATATATATATATATATAAATATGATATTATATATATTTATATTTAATATTTATTTAAATTTATTCATATATTTTGTATTTGCTTAACAGCGTGTAGGCCTGTAGGAAGCCATATTTGGCAGCCTGTGAAGGACGTGTTTACTGTGGACGCCACTATAAATTACAGACTCTATTGTACATTTTTAAGTGCATGGCGTGTAGTATTTAAGATTTATATATTTATTTCATATTTATATGTTTGTTTAATATTTATATATTTAGTTAATATGTGTATATTTAGTTAATATTTATATATTTATTTAATATTCATATATTTAGTTAATATTTAGATATTTATTCAATATTTATATATTTATTCAATATTTATATATTTATTTAATATTTATATATTTATTTAATATTTATATATGTATTTACTATTTATATATTTATTTATATTTATATATTTATTTAATATTTATATAATTATTTAAGAGTAGCGTGTAGGCTTATAGGGAGGCCTATTTGGCAGCCTGTGAAGGACGTGTAGGCACCATAAAGTACAGACTCTATTGTTGGGTGCATGTCGTGTTAAGAATTGGTGTTTATTGGTGTTGTGTTGTTGTAGTAAATAGAGATCGGACCGGGTACCCGATCTAACTGGGTACCCGCGGGTATCTACGAGACTCCCGCGGGAACGGGAAAGAAAATTAAATTCGGGACGGAAAAAATCGAGAACCGGGAATAGGTTTTCGAGACGGGAACGGGAACGGGAATCAATAATCAAATCGGGAACGGGAATCAGTTTTTAAATCGGGAACGGGAAAAAACGTGAATAAAAGTTATTGGATTTTTCAACAATTACACATCAGCAGACTCCTAAGTATCGAAATTTCTATTTCATCGATACTCCGTACTTAAAATAAGTATTAAATGCAATAGAAATGTATAACAAAGTCACCATTGCGTTGTCAATGTCAAAATCTCTAACATTACATTTGAAGTTGTTATGGCGAGTCTAAATATTAGGAAAATTAGAACAAATGTGTGATGATGAAACCTTGTCAAATGAAATCAAACTGGTCAGTTATATTATTTTTATTTTATAAATTCATACTTTTAATTTGAATTATTAATTTCCGGTTGAATGCTCAGTTGATCATTTTGACAAAAAAAGATGCCCATTAATAATAATAATCACGAGCATTATTATAGTGGCGTATAACCCGAACGGGCTTCCAGGCCACTTAGGCTGCATATTTTTATTTGCGCCTTTGGGTTACTAGGGCATTGGTTGCACTTGAACCTAGGACCTTTCATTATTAGTCAAGCCGTATTCATATGGCAGAATGTCTGTTGCATCCCCCAGTATAAAAAAATAATATTTAAAAAGTTTGATATAGAAAAAAATAAATACCAAGACTTTCATTAGAGAAAATTAAATTCCATTTTGTACAGCCAGACAGTGACGTTGAGAAAAAAAACAAATGATGGTTATTTATACCCTATATGATAGTTTTTATAACGTAAAAATTATATGAATGATTTTATTTGTGCAATTATGGAGAATAATAATGTTTTGTCAAAAAACATATTTCTAACATTATTGAGGAATTAATAATAATGAACGAGGGAAAAGATTCAGAAGAGGCTGAATTGTACAAATATTCACAATTACGTCCCACCAAAATTGAAGATTATAAAGATGTTAAATCTATTGGAGTAAAAAAAATTCCAATACTACAAGAAGTAGCCAAAATTTTGTTTAGCATACCTGCAAATTCTATTCCCTGTGAACGGAACTTTCAACATGTGGTCGTTTAACTTCAGACCCAAAATCACTTAATTTGAAAGCTAAAACTTTTGACGGTTTAACCCGTATAAAAAGCAATAAAAACTTGATTGAATTACTCAAAAACAATGACTAACTTCAATACTTTCATTTCAATAAATATTTGAAATTTAAATCGTGTTTTTTTGTTTTGTTTGAAAACAATATTTTTTGACTTTCAAATAATGAACTTTAAGAAATGTTAGGACTAGCATGTTTGGGACCAGTGAAAACCGCAGCAAAATTAAATAAATAAACAAAATTTTTGTTGTTGAAATGGGTCGAGACCGGGTCAAAAAGTTTCGGGAACGGGACGGGACGGGAATCAAAATTCTGATGGCCCATCGGGAACGGGACGGGACGGGAAAACAAATTTCGGGAACGGGACGGGACCGAGAGTGAAAAATCGTCCATGTCCGACCTCTAGTAGTAAAGTGATGGTATGTCGTGAATGTATGAGTTGAAAGATAGATGGATATATGGATACATGCATGCATGGATGAATGCATGCATGGATGCATGGATGGATGCATGGATGGATGAATGGATGCATGGATGCATGGATGGATGCATGGATGCATGGATGGATGCATGGATGCATGGATGCATGGATGGATGC
>OX030970.1:4229045-4256545 GCA_943735955.1 Piscicola geometra | reverse complement strand
ACGTTTTTTATGCTTTGTAAGAGGTTTTTTATGTATTTTTTAAAAGTTTATGTATTTAAAAAAAAGTTTGTAATCTTTTGTCAAGATTTTTTAAGGCTTTGTAAATGGTTTTTAATGTTTTTTTAAGGAGGTTTTTAAGCTGTGTGATTAATTTTTTATGGAATTTTAGTTTATTCAATAGTTTTGCGGTTTTTCATTTTTTGTGGATAATTTTAAAGATTATAGTTTAAAGTTATTCAAACTTAAAATAGATTTTAAAAACTTCAACATTATTCATTTAATCTCCAAGAAGCTATTTATTAAAAATCTTTTATTTACAAAAAATTTTGCAAGCAGCTATTAATTTAAATCTTTACATTATTTTTAATTTAAAATAAAAACTCTTTTTTCCAAACTTTTCAACCAACCAGGGACGTGTTCGTTTGGTTTCCAGAAATATTCAAATGCAATGAGGTGTGATGGAAAGATGGATTGCATTGACGGCTCAGATGAGAAGAACTGCTGTTTGTGGGGGATGGAAAATAGGGAGATAGAAAATATGGAAACATACTAAAAGAATTAGAAAAATATTAATTATTATGTGGGAGAAAAGTATGGGGGGAGTCATAATAGTAAGAATAAAAAAATATTATACTCTCCCCACCCACTTCCTCCTCCCTACCCACTCCCTCCTCCCCACCCACTCCCTCCTCCCCACCCACTCCCTCCTCCCTACCCACTCCCTCCTCCCTACCCACTCCCTCCTCCCCACCCACTCCCTCCTCCCCACCCACTCTCTCCTCCCTACCCACTCCCTCCTCCCTGCCCACTCCCTCCTCCCTGCCCACTCCCTCCTCCCCACCCACTCCCTCCTCCCTACCCACTCCCTCCTCCCTACCCACTCCCTCCTCCCTACCCACTCTCATCCCCTCCCTACCCACTCCCTCCTCCCCACCCACTCCCTCCTCCCTACCCACTCCCTCCTCCCCACCCACTCCCTCCTCCCTACCCACTCCCTTCTCCCTGCCCACTCCCTCCTCCCCACCCACTCCCTCCTCCCTACCCACTCCCTCTTCCCTACCCACTCCCTCCTCCCTACCCACTTCCTCCTCCCCACCCACTCCCTCCTCCCTACCCACTCCCTCCTCCCTGCCCACTCCCTCCTCCCCACCCACTCCCTCCTCCCTACCCACTCCCTCCTCCCTACCCACTCCCTCCTCCCTACCCACTTCCTCCTCCCTACCCACTCCCTCCTCCCCACCCACTCCCTCCTCCCCACCCACTCCCTCCTCCCTACCCACTCCCTCCTCCCCACCCACTCCCTCCTCCCTACCCACTCCCTTCTCCCTGCCCACTCCCTCCTCCCCACCCACTCCCTCCTCCCTACCCACTCCCTCCTCCCTACCCACTCCCTCCTCCCCACCCACTCCCTCCTCCCTACCCACTCCCTCCTCCCTACCCACTCCCTCCTCCCTACCCACTCCCTCCTCCCCACCCACTCCCTCCTCCCTACCCACTCCCTCCTCCCTACCCACTCCCTCCTCCCTACCCACTCTCATCCCCTCCCTACCCACTCCCTCCTCCCCACCCACTCCCTCCTCCCTACCCACTCCCTCCTCCCCACCCACTCCCTCCTCCCTACCCACTCCCTTCTCCCTGCCCACTCCCTCCTCCCCACCCACTCCCTCCTCCCTACCCACTCCCTCCTCCCTACCCACTCCCTCCTCCCTACCCACTCCCTCCTCCCTACCCACTTCCTCCTCCCTACCCACTCCCTCCTCCCCACCCACTCCCTCCTCCCCACCCACTCCCTCCTCCCTACCCACTCCCTCCTCCCTACCCACTCCCTCCTCCCCACCCACTCCCTCCTCCCCACCCACTCCCTCCTCCCTACCCACTTCCTCCTCCCTACCCACTCCCTCCTCCCTACCCACTCCCTCCTCCCTACCCACTCTCATCCCCTCCCTACCCACTCCCTCCTCCCCACCCACTCCCTCCTCCCTACCCACTCCCTCCTCCCCACCTACTCCCTCCTCCCTACCCACTCCCTCCTCCCTACCCACTCCCTCCTCCCTACCCACTCCCTCCTCCCCACCCACTCCCTCCTCCCTACCCACTCCCTCCTCCCTACCCACTCCCTCCTCCCTACCCACTCCCTCCTCCCCACCCACTCCCTTCTCCCTACCCACTCCCTCCTCCCTACCCACTCTCATCCCCTCCCAACCCACTTACACTCACTCCCCACCCACTATCACCCACTCTTCCACCCTCAATCACCCCTCACCCACCTTCCCAAACACCCACTTCCTCCTTACCCAATTTTTCACAAACCCAACCACCCACCCACCCACCCATCCACCCATCCACCTACCCACCCATCCACCAACCCACCCAACCCACCTACCCACCCACCTATCCACCAACCCACCAACCCACCCACCCACCAACCCACCCACCCACCTATCCAGCCTCGTGTGCCCTTCCAGCCGTCATGTGTGCAGGCAGCAAGCACTGTATTGCACGCACTTCCCTGTGTGACAGGGTGGCTGACTGTCCAGGGGGCACTGACGAACAGGGGTGCGAAGAAAGAAGTGTGTTCGGGGCGTTGTTTGGTGGACATATTTTTGAGTAGATGATGAGGAGGGAATGTGTTAGAATGAAAAAGTCAATTGTAGATTCGAAAAACTGTTTTTTTAATTTCACATGTTGTTCCAAGTGAATTCTAAATCTAAAAACGTCAGAGCTTATTAAATATCACTCACCAATGTGGTCCAATCCTCCTCTAAGTTAACTCTAAATCAAATGATTTTAAAATCCATTGAATATCACTCATAAACTCATTCTAAAACTTAACCCATCTCCCACTCCCCCATCTCCTCAATAACCCACATATCCAATTACCCACTTCCCTAATTACCCACCTCCTCAATTACCCACCTCCCCAATTACCCACATCCCCAATTACCCATCTCCCCAATTACCCACCTCCCCAATTACTCACTTTCTCAATTACCCACCTCCCCAATTACCCACCTCCTTAATCACCCACCTCCCCAATTACCCACCTTCTCAATTACCCATCTCCCCACCTCCCCAATTACCCACCTCCCCAATTACCCACCTCCTCAATTACCCACCTCCCTAATTACCCACCTCCCCAATTACCCACCTCCTCAATTACCAACCTCCCCACCTCCCCAATTACCCACCTCTCCAATTACCCACATTCCCAATTACCCACCTCCCCAATTACCCACCTCCTCAATTACCCACCTCCCTAATTACCCACCTCCCCAATTACCCACCTCCTCAATTACCAACCTCCCCACCTCCCCAATTACCCACCTCCCTAATTACCCACCTCCCCAATTACCCACCTCCCCAATTACCCACATCTCCAATTATTCACCTCCCCAATTACCCACATTCCCAATTACCCACCTCCTCAATTACCCACATTCTCAATTACCCACATTCCCAATTACCCACCTCCCCAATTACCCACCTCCTCAATTACCCACCTCCCCAATTACCCACCTCCTCAATTACCCACCTCCCCAATTACCAACCTTCCCACATCCCCAATTACCCACCTCCCCAATTACCCACTTCTCCAATCACCCACCTCCCCAATTACCCACCTCCCCAATTACCCACCTCCTCAATTACCGACCTTCTCAATTACCCACCACCCCAATTACCAACCTCCCCACATCCTCAATTACCCACCTCCCTAATTACCCACCTCCCCAATTACCCACCTCCCCAATTACCCACCTCCCCAATTACCCACATCTCCAATTATTCACCTCCCCAATTACCCACATTCCCAATTACCCACCTCCTCAATTACCCACCTTCTCAATTACCCACATTCCCAATTACCCACCTCCCCAATTACCCACCTCCTCAATTACCCACCTCCTCAATTACCCACCTCCTCAATTACCCACCTCCCCAATTACCAACCTTCCCACATCCCCAATTACCCACCTCCCCAATTACCCACTTCCCCAATCACCCACCTCCCCAATTACCCACCTCCCCAATTACCCACCTTCTCAATTACCCACCTTCTCAATTATCCACCTTCTCAATTACCCACCACCCCAATTACCAACCTTCCCACATCCCCAATTACCCACCTCCCCAATTACCCACTTCCTCAATTACCCACCTCCCCAATTACCCACCTCCTCAATTACCCACCTTCCCAATTACCCACCTCCTCAATTACCCACCTCCCCAATTACCAACCTCCCCAATTACCCACCTCCCCAATTACCAACCTCCCCACATCCTCAATTACCCACCTCCCCAATTACCCACCTTCTCAATTACCCACCACCCCAATTACCAACCTTCCCACATCCCCAATTACCCACCTCCTCAATTACCCACTTCCCCAATCACCCACCTCCCCAATTACCCATCTCTCTAATTACCCACCTTCTCAATTACCCACCTCCCCAATTACCCACTTCCTCAAGTACCCACCTTCTCAATTACCCACCTTCTCAATCACCCACCTCCCCAATTACCCACCTCCTCAATTACCAACCTCCCCACCTCCCCAATTACCCACCTCCTCAATTACCCACCTCCCCAATTACCCACCTCCTCAATTACCCACCTCCCCAATTACCAACCTCCCCACATCCTCAATTACCCACCTCCCCAATTACCCACCTTCTCAATTACCCACCACCCCAATTACCAACCTTCCCACATCCCCAATTACCCACCTCCTCAATTACCCACTTCCCCAATCACCCACCTCCCCAATTACCCATCTCTCTAATTACCCACCTTCTCAATTACCCACCTCCCCAATTACCCACTTCCTCAAGTACCCACCTTCTCAATTACCCACCTTCTCAATCACCCACCTCCCCAATTACCCACCTCCTCAATTACCAACCTCCCCACCTCCCCAATCACCCACCTCCCCAATTACCCATCTCTCTAATTACTCACCTCCCCAATTACCCACCTCCCCAATTACCCACCTCCTCAAGTACCCACCTTCTCAATTACCCACCTTCTCAATTACCCACCTCCCCAATTACCAACCTCCCCAATTACCCACCTCCCCAATTACCCACCTCCTCAATTACCCACCTCCCCAATTACCCACCTCCCCAATTACCAACCTTCCCACATCCCCAATTACCCACCTCCCCAATTACCCACCACCCCAATTACCAACCTCCCCACCTCCTCAATTACCCACCTCCCCAATTACCCACCTCCTCACTTACCCACTTCCCCAATTACCCACCTCCTCAATTACCCACCTTCCCAATTACCAACCACCTCAATTACCAACCTCCCCACCTCCTCAATTACCCACCTCCCCAATTACCCACCTCCTCAATTACCCACTTCCCCAATTACCCACCTCCTCAATTACCCACCTTCCCAATTACCAACCACCCCAATTACCAACCTCCCCAATTACCCACCTCCCCAATTACCCACCTCCTCAATTACCCACCTCCTCAATTACCCACCACCCCAATTACCAACCTCTCCACCTCCTCAATTACCCACCTCCCCAATTACCCACCTCCTCAATTACCCACCTCCCCAATTACCCACCTCCTCAATTACCAACCTTCCCACATCCCCAATTACCCACCTCCCCATTTACCCACCTCCTCAATTACCCACTTCCCCAATTACCCACCTCCTCAATTACCCACCTTCCCAATTACCAACCACCCCAATTACCAACCTCCCCAATTACCCACCTCCCCAATTACCCACCTCCTCAATTACCCACCTCCTCAATTACCCACCACCCCAATTACCAACCTCCCCACCTCCTCAATTACCCACCTCCCCAATTACCCACCTCCTCAATTACCCACCTCCCCAATTACCCACCTCCTCAATTACCAACCTTCCCACATCCCCAATTACCCACCTCCCCAATTACCCACCTCCCCAATTACTCACCTCCTCAATTACCCACCTCCCCAATTACCCACCTCCTCAATTACCCACCTCCTCAATTACCCACCTCCCCAATTACTCACCTCCTCAATTACCCACCTCCCCAATTACCCACCTCCTCAATTACCCACCTTCTCAATTACCCACCTCCCTAATTACCCACCTCCTCAATTACCCACCTCCTCAATTACCCACCTCCTCAATTACCCACCTCCCCAATTATCCACCTCCTCAATTACCAACCTTCCCACATCCCCAATTACCCACCTCCCCAATTACCCACCTTCTCAATTACCCACCTCCCCAATTACCCATCTCCCCAATTACCCACCTCCTCATTTACCCACCTCCCCAATTACCCACCTCCCCAATTACCCACCTCCTCAATTACCCACCTCCCCAATTACCAACCTTCCCACATCCCCAATTACCAACCTTCCCACATCCCCAATTACCCACCTCCCCAATTACCCACCTCCCCAATTACCCACCTCCCCAATCACCCGCCCACCCAAACACGGTAGATTGTTCCCCGGGCTGGGCATTGTGCGCCGGGGGCTATTGCGTCTCCCCCGATGCCATTTGCGACGGACACAAGGACTGTCTCCTTGGTGATGACGAAGAGCCACTGATGTGCCAAGCCTGTGCGTTTGACTCTCAAGTTCAATTTCTTGAAAGTTTTTTAAATGTTAAATATACATATTTTGAAAAATACTTTTTTTCAATAATTTTATAATAAAAATGTATTGTTATTTATTGTTAAAAGTTGTTATACAATTTTATCTTTACTGACTGTTAAAAGTTTTTTATACAATTTTTTAAAAAATGATTTTTTAGATTTCCTTCTTACTAATTTTTTAATTTGAACTTATCTTCATCTTACTCGTCCCATCTTATCTTGATCATTTCCAAAATGAAATTTACAAACTCCTTCTTAATTCTCCCCTATCATCACCACCATCACCACCACCACCATCACCACCACCACCACTACCACCACCACCACAACAACCACTACCACAACAACCACCATCATCACCACCACCACCACAACCACCACCACCACAACAACCACAACCACTACTTTTTCTCACCACTACAACCACCACCACCACAACAACCACCACAACAACAGCCACCACTACTACTACCACCACTACTACCACCACCACTACCACAAGAACCACTACCCCTACTACCACCACCACCACCACAACCACAACCACCTCAACAACCACCACAACCACAACCACCACAACCACCACCACCACAACAACCACCACAACAACAACAACCACCACAACAACCAACACCAGTGTGCAGTTTAAATGGCACCTACCAATGCATCGAAGGCAAGTGCGTTGACTCGAGCCGCTTTTGCAATGGCGAGAAGGATTGTCCGTGGGGGGAGGATGAGTCAGATGACTTTTGTGGCCAAGTAGGCCGTGAGTTTTGCTGAATAACTTTTTTAATCCTCTTATTTCTTTTAATTTGAATTTAATTTTTACTTTTTTCGTTTTTTCCATTCTACTTTTTTCGTTTTTTCATTCTACTCATTTCGTTTTTTTCATTCTACTTTTTTCGATTTATTAACATTAAAAATTTTATTTTTCTAACTACCGTGAAACATCATGTATAAAGCTTCTTTATTCTTCTTTTTTCTTTAAAGGACTTTCCAATGAAGCGGGTTTAATGATTCCACAAGCAAAACAATAAACATGTCTAATCTAACTTTAAAAGTTTTTTTTTATAAATCTTTCTTTTTTTTGGATTGAAAAACAAATGCGTCTTACACATGGAAGGGTCTTATAGTATTCACTCCATAACATCTCCATAAAATTGAATTAACCTCACACAAACAAAATTTTACTTTTTCCAAACCTTCACTCCAATTCACTTAAAATCTTCAAAATTGGCCTGAATCACCTTCCACACACACAATCTGGCAAAGTGTAGGTCCGGTAACATCTCCCTGTACATTGTAATTAATCGCACACACACAGAAAATGTGGATTTTGTCAGACTTTCATCGACATTTATTTTCATCAAAAAAAATTTTATTCCATATTTCAAGATTTGGCCTAAAATACATATTCATACAAAAAATACATGGGCTTTCCAGAACCTTACACAAAATTATTTCATATTTTGAAAACTGACCTGATCACATTTTCACACCTAAAATATTTATTTATTTCATATTTTGAGAAGTGATCTGAAACACATTTTCACACCTCTTCATGTAATTGAATCAATCGCACAAAAACACAGAATGCGTGGAGGGAATGCACTGGAAGTGCAAAGACAGTGGTGAGTGCATTCCGATCGATTGGGTGTGTGATGGCGAGATGGACTGCATGGCTGGAGATGATGAAGGAAGTGTTGCTTGTGGTGAGTGGGTGGTTGTGGTGGTGAGTGGTTGTGGTGGGTAGTGAGTTGTGGTGGGTGGTGGTTGTGGTGGGTGGTGGTTGTGGTGGGTGTTGGTTGTGGTGGTGAATGGTGGTTGTGGTGGTGAGTGGTGGTTGTGGTGGTTGTGGTGAGTTGTGGTTGTGGTGAGTTGTGGTTGTGGTGGCGCATGTTTCGACTGGTTGTGATTAGTAGTAACTTAATAAGTTACTAAGTTACTAGCTTGGTAGAAGTAGCGGTGAGTGGTGGTGTTTAAAATATGTTTTCTAGTTTTAGTAACTTAGTTGTAGTTGTTGTCATTATAAAAGTCTAAAAGTAGTAGCAGCTGTAGTAAACTATTAATGGTTATTGTTGTAATGATCGTGTATTAGCCGTTACTTTAGTGATCCTTTAGCACTCCCCCTCCAACACACAGAAATGCATTCTTGCGAGGGTAAGCACAAGTGTCCGGGGGAAGGAAAGTGTATTGAATTAGAGATGAAGTGCGATGGAGTGATGGATTGCGCCGACTCAAGCGATGAACTAGGATGTGGTGAGTGGGTGGGTGGGAGGAAGGAGATAGATGGGTGGGAAAAACTTGGAGAGTGGTGTTGTGATTCACTTCATATCAATTCCAGTTATCATGTCTGTTTTTTTATCAACTTTATAGTAATTCAAATTAATTCCAATCAACCCCAATTAACTCCAATCAACCCCAATTAACTCCTCTCAATTCCACTTAACTCCAATCAACTCCTCTCAGCTCCAATCAACCCTAATTAACTCCTCTTAACTCCACTTAACTCCAATCAAACCTAATTAACTCCCAATTACCTCCCAAAGCAGCCGTAACTCAGATGCACGTAGGAGCTGACGCCAATTACGTTTTCATTCAACACAAAGACCAACTGTACCCCCTGTGTAATGACAACGCAACCGAGAAACAAGTTCTTGTTTGTAACTACTTGTCTATCAGGTGCTGATTTTTTAGTCCAATTAACTGGAGAGATGATTTGTTAATTAGTTAATTGGTGCAGTTAATAGGTTTAGTTTTTTTGCATATTATAACAGCTTTTTGCATATTAGAAGCATTAATATTTTTTATTTTCACAAAAAGTATTTTGAAAAAATAGTATTTGATTATTATTGTTTTTTCCATTTTGCATTTCTTAATCCATCAATCAATCCATCTACCAATCCATCCACCAATCCATCCACCAATCCATCCATCAATCCATCCACCAATCCATCTATCAATCCATCCACCAATGCACCATCCATTCATCAATCCATCCATCACTCCATCCATCACTCCATCCACCAATCCATCCATCAATACATCCACCAATGCACCATCCATTCATCCAGTTCCAAAATCAATGTCTCTTCTATTTCCCGTCTTAACGTGGATACTTACATCAAATTCAAAAACTCCTACAACTACTACGGCTTCAAAAACATCAACCGAGATCTTATTCTCAAGTACATTTTCAGTCAGATATTTAATTAAATTACCTGTTTCAATTTATATAAAAATATAAGAATTTAACGTAATTGATTGGTTTACGCTAATTAAACCGAATTCTCAATTGAGTTTATAATGCATTTATTAAATTATTAATTTGTTTTGACCAAACAATAACTATTTATGAATTATAGATACGATTCTTTGTCATTTTTGGCTGTTTTAATTAATTAAACTCAGATGCATTTATTTTAATTTTATAAATTACAATAAAATGTAAACTGTTACATCCAGTGAAAGCTGCCCGAGTGGAATTTTCAAGTTGAACTGCTTGGCGAACAAACTTCGTAACTTGCTTATCGATATCATTATTAAAATTATCTCTAAATTTGTTGTTCTTTTTTGAAAATTTATAAGTAATAGATTTATAATATCTACTAAAAAAAGATTTTTTTACAATTATTGATTCTCATCCATTGACATTTTAGTTTACGACTACTTTACAAGCATCCATCAACCACTCACCCATCTTTTTATATTCAATCCTTTATCCACTAATTTTCACTCTTAAATCATTCTTTAACCACCCATACATCCACCCACACTACCACCAACACAACCACCCATACAACCACACAAACAACCACTCATACATCCATGCATATAAAAACCCAAACAACCACCCATACAACCACCCAAACAACAACCCATACAACCACCCATACAACCACCCATTTAACCATGCATATACCCACCCAAACGACCACCGATGCAACCACGCACACAACCACCCATCCATACACCCACCCATACACCCACGCAAACACCCTACCAGCTTGTGGGAATAGACAGAGACCCTATTTACCCATGCCGCAACGCTATCCCAACGGAACAATGCGTTACTCTAACGTAAGTCGAAGTTCAAATTCATTCAAAAAGTATCTTTTTTATTTGTTTGCATTGTCAAAGCGATAGAAGAGCGATGGATTTACCATGATACTTTGCCATACTTTCCTTGTAATTTATCGCTTCCGACTTTTGATTTCTTGATGTGAAGAGCCCAAAAAGCACACGTTGGTGCTATATTGAATGAATATCATAAAAGCACAACCATCCCACTCTCTAGTCCTCCTACAACTGGCCCTGGTACGTAGGCATTAGACTGGGGAATGAGAGTTTTTGTGGGGGAAGTTTGGTTGGACAAAACAAAATCTTGACTTCGGCAGACTGCGTGAGGTTAGTGGTGGTTGGTAGGAAACCATGATGTTTTGGAGTTGGTAAAGGGTGCTTTGAGAAGAATGGTGGTTGTGTTGTGGATGGTTTGGAAATATAAGAGACCATTTAGTTTTTTTTTGAAAAATAGAAAGATTTGAAACATTTTGAATTTTAAAAAATAATTCGTTCTAACTAAGCATCTAGTTGATTCCAATAAAATTCGCCCAACCAACCCGAAGCACCAAGGGCATGGTCAGGTCCACGCAAAACTTGGAGGCGTATCCAGGATCAGCCAATTACAGAGGATTCTTGGGGGTTCGAACGCCCATCATGAAGATAATTCTCCACCCCAAATATGATTGGACGACAGGCGCGAACAACGTAGCCCTATTGGTCCTTTTCTACCCAATCATGTTTGGCGAATCAATTCAGCCCATTTGTTTGCCCGACGCGTTGGAAGAGACGATGTACAAGTCTTGCTTCATGGTGGCGTTTGGGAAGGATGTAGTAGGTGGGTGGGTGGATGAGTGGGTGGGTGAGTGGGTGGGTGGGTGGGTGAGTGGGTGGGTGAGTGGGTGAGTGGGTGGGTGAGTGGGTGGGTGGGTTGGGGGTTGAGTGGGTGGTTGTGTGGGTGGTTGAGTGGGTGGGTGGTTGAGTGGGTAGGTAAGTGGGTGGGTGGGTGAGGGGTTTAAGAGGTGGATGAGTGGGTGGGTGAGTGGGTGGGTCGTTGGGTGGTTGAATGTGTGAGTGGTTGAGTGTGTGGGTGGTTGAATGTGTGGGTGGGTAAATAGGTGGGTGGTTAAGTGTTACATGGTTAAGGGTTTGCACTTTTTCAATTACTAAATAGTAATAATTAATTTACACACCTGAAAGCTGCAATACCATGCAAATACCCAC
This sequence comes from Piscicola geometra, assembly GCA_943735955.1. Lineage (NCBI taxonomy): Eukaryota > Metazoa > Annelida > Clitellata > Hirudinida > Piscicolidae > Piscicola > Piscicola geometra. The sequence goes on along the minus strand of OX030970.1, from coordinate 4,244,646 downwards.
CATAATCCATCAAAAACTCTGAGCACAACCCACCATAACTCTGTGCACAACCCACCATAACTCTGACCACAACCCACCATAACTCTGACCACAAGCCACAATAACTCTGTGCACAAGCCACCATAACTCTGACCACAACCCACCATAACTCTGACCACAACCCACCATAACTCGGACCACAACCCACCATAACTCTGACCACAACCCACCATAACTCTGAGCACAACCCACCATAACTCTGACCAAATATTTCTATAAACCACCAGACCCTAAACCACCCGTACAAACCCCCAGACGGGTTTGCCCAGCCCTACTTATCGGACGCGCGTGTAGAGATCCTCTCGCATAAGAACTGCACTCGCGCCCTCAACGAAGACACCAGGTCCTCGTCCGCTCGCCTCTCGGTCGATCACGCACACCACGTCTGCGTCGCCTTCCATCAGAGCAAGCAAGGCCGTAACCTTTGCCAGGTGGTTTAGGAAGGTTTGGAATAGAAGGGTAGAATATGGTTTAGGAGGAGTGGATAGAAGTCAGAGTAGATAGGTGGTTGAGTGGGTGGATGGTTTAAGAGGGGTGGTGTAAAAGAAGTTAGGATAGAGGTTAGGATGGGTGGTTGAGTGAGTGAGTGGGTGGTTTAAGAAGAGGGTGGTTGAGTGAGTGAGTGGGTGGTTTAAGAAGAGGGTGGTTGAGTGAGTGGGTGGGTGGTTTAAGAAGAGGGTGGTTGAGTGAGTGGGTGGGTGATTTAAGAAGAGGGTGGTTGAGTGAGTGAGTGGGTGATTTAAGAAGAGGGTGGTTGAGTGAGTGAGTGGGTGGTTTAAGAAGAGGGTGGTTGAGTGAGTGGGTGGGTGATTTAAGAAGAGGGTGGTTGAGTGAGTGGGTGGGTGGTTTAAGAAGAGGGTGGTTGAGTGAGTGGGTGGTTTAAGAAGAGGGTGGTTGAGTGAGTGGTTTAAGAAGAGGGTGGTTGAGTGAGTGAGTGGGTGGTTTAAGAAGAGGGTGGTTGAGTGAGTGAGTGGGTGGTTTAAGAAGAGGGTGGTTGAGTGAGTGGGTGGGTGGTTTAAGAAGCGGGTGGTTGAGTGAGTGAGTGGGTGGTTTAAGAAGAGGGTGGTTGAGTGAGTGGGTGATTTAAGAAGAGGGTGGTTGAGTGAGTGGGTGGGTGGTTTAAGAAGAGGGTGGTTGAGTGAGTGGGTGGGTGGTTTAAGAAGAGGGTGGTTGAGTGAGTGAGTGGGTGGTTTAAGAAGAGGGTGGTTGAGTGAGTGAGTGGGTGATTTAAGAAGAGGGTGGTTGAGTGAGTGAGTGGGTGATTTAAGAAGAGGGTGGTTGAGTGAGTGAGTGGGTGATTTAAGAAGAGGGTGGTTGAGTGAGTGAGTGGGTGGTTTAAGAAGAGGGTGGTTGAGTGAGTGAGTGGGTGGTTTAAGAAGAGGGTGGTTGAGTGAGTGAGTGGGTGGTTTAAGAAGAGGGTGGTTGAGTGAGTGAGTGGGTGATTTAAGAAGAGGGTGGTTGAGTGAGTGAGTGGGTGATTTAAGAAGAAGGTGGTTGAGTGAGTGAGTGGGTGGTTTAAGAAGAGGGTGGTTGAGTGAGTGGGTGGGTGGTTTAAGAAGAGGGTGGTTGAGTGAGTGGGTGGTTTAAGAAGAGGGTGGTTGAGTGAGTGGGTGAGTGGTTTAAGAAGAGGGTGGTTGAGTGAGTGGGTGGGTGATTTAAGAAGAGGGTGGTTGAGTGAGTGGGTGGGTGGTTTAAGAAGAGGGTGGTTGAGTGAGTGAGTGGGTGGTTTAAGAAAAGGGTGGTTGAGTGAGTGAGTGGGTGGTTTAAGAAGAGGGTGGTTGAGTGAGTGAGTGGGTGATTTAAGAAGAGGGTGGTTGAGTGAGTGAGTGGGTGATTTAAGAAGAGGGTGGTTGAGTGAGTGGGTGGTTTAAGAAGAGGGTGGTTGAGTGAGTGAGTGGGTGGTTTAAGAAGAGGGTGGTTGAGTGAGTGAGTGGGTGGTTTAAGAAGAGGGTGGTTGAGTGAGTGGGTGGGTGATTTAAGAAGAGGGTGGTTGAGTGAGTGGGTGGGTGGTTTAAGAAGAGGGTGGTTGAGTGAGTGGGTGAGTGGTTTAAGAAGAGGGTGGTTGAGTGAGTGGGTGGGTGATTTAAGAAGAGGGTGGTTGAGTGAGTGAGTGGGTGGTTCAAGAAGAGGGTGGTTGAGTGAGTGGGTGGTTTAAGAAGAGGGTGGTTGAGTGAGTGAGTGGGTGGTTTAAGAAGAGGGTGGTTGAGTGAGTGAGTGGGTGGTTTAAGAAGAGGGTGGTTGAGTGAGTGGGTGGGTGGTTTAAGAAGAGGGTGGTTGAGTGAGTGGGTGGGTGGTTTAAGAAGAGAGTGGTTGAGTGAGTGAGTGGGTGGTTTAAGAAGAGGGTGGTTGAGTGAGTGGGTGGGTGATTTAAGAAGAGGGTGGTTGAGTGAGTGAGTGGGTGATTTAAGAAGAGGGTGGTTGAGTGAGTGAGTGGGTGATTTAAGAAGAGGGTGGTTGAGTGAGTGAGTGGGTGGTTTAAGAAGAGGGTGGTTGAGTGAGTGGGTGGTTTAAGAAGAGGGTGGTTGAGTGAGTGAGTGGGTGGTTTAAGAAGAGGGTGGTTGAGTGAGTGGGTGGGTGATTTAAGAAGAGGGTGGTTGAGTGAGTGAGTGGGTGGTTTAAGAAGAGGGTGGTTGAGTGAGTGAGTGGGTGGTTTAAGAAGAGGGTGGTTGAGTGAGTGGGTGGTTTAAGAAGAGGGTGGTTGAGTGAGTGGGTGAGTGGTTTAAGAAGAGGGTGGTTGAGTGAGTGGGTGGGTGATTTAAGAAGAGGGTGGTTGAGTGAGTGAGTGGGTGATTTAAGAAGAGGGTGGTTGAGTGAGTGAGTGGGTGATTTAAGAAGAGGGTGGTTGAGTGAGTGAGTGGGTGGTTTAAGAAGAGGGTGGTTGAGTGAGTGAGTGGGTGGTTCAAGAAGAGAGTGGTTGAGTGAGTGGGTGGGTGGTTTAAGAAGAGGGTGGTTGAGTGAGTGAGTGGGTGGTTTAAGAAGAGGGTGGTTGAGTGAGTGAGTGGGTGGTTCAAGAAGAGAGTGGTTGAGTGAGTGGGTGGGTGGTTTAAGAAGAGGGTGGTTGAGTGAGTGAGTGGGTGGTTTAAGAAGAGGGTGGTTGAGTGAGTGGGTGGGTGATTTAAGAAGAGGGTGGTTGAGTGAGTGAGTGGGTGATTTAAGAAGAGGGTGGTTGAGTGAGTGAGTGGGTGATTTAAGAAGAGGGTGGTTGAGTGAGTGAGTGGGTGGTTTAAGAAGAGGGTGGTTGAGTGAGTGAGTGGGTGGTTCAAGAAGAGAGTGGTTGAGTGAGTGGGTGGGTGGTTTAAGAAGAGGGTGGTTGAGTGAGTGAGTGGGTGGTTTAAGAAGAGGGTGGTTGAGTGAGTGGGTGGGTGGTTTAAGAAGAGGGTGGTTGAGTGAGTGAGTGGGTGGTTTAAGAAGAGGGTGGTTGAGTGAGTGAGTGGGTGGTTTAAGAAGAGGGTGGTTGAGTGAGTGGGTGGGTGATTTAAGAAGAGGGTGGTTGAGTGAGTGGGTGGGTGATTTAAGAAGAGGGTGGTTGAGTGAATGGGTGGGTGATTTAAGAAGAGGGTGGTTGAGTGAGTGGGTGGGTGGTTTAAGAAGAGGGTGGTTGAGTGAGTGGGTGGTTTAAGAAGAGGGTGGTTGAGTGAGTGGGTGGTTTAAGAAGAGGGTGGTATAGAGGTTAGAGTTGAGAGATGAACTGGGAGTTAATGGTTATTGAATTATTTTGGACAAACGATTTTGTTTGAAGATGGTTCTAAGTTTCATTTCACCACATCTCAACTCCATCCTCCTTCCTACAGCCCATCCTTCCACTTGCTTTTAACCCTATTACTCCTACCCCCCCCCCCCCCCTTCTCCTCTCCTACAGGGACTGTTTTCTGGCTCCCCCCTGGTGTGCGAGGGACGAGACGGTCTGTGGAGGCAGTTTGGAGTGGCTGAGAAGTTCCGTGCAAACACCGGTTGGTTGTATTTGTTATTTTGTATTTTTTAAATTATTTCTTTTTCAAGTTTCAATTCTAGTTTATTGCAGACCTTTTTTAATGCTTTACATTTTTTACTTATTCAAAGTTACTTGTTATTAGATATTTTTTTGCTAATCGTCTCAAAGTCTATATTATTTAAGTTTGAGATGACAACTTATTCCTTCAGACTTTCACTGATTAAACTCTCAATTCCAATTTTAAAAAACTTAATTAAATTACTCATAATAACCCTGCCATACAGACTGCAAAGTGGGCGTCTTCACGAACGTAAAGACGAACCTTGATTTTATTTACCAGCAAATCAATTAGAAACCGCATTCGCTACGACAACTTTTAATCGAATATATGAGTTTTAAGAATTTAAATTATAAATTTTTATTATTAATATTATTATTAGAAATTATATAAACACGTGCGTATTTAAGTGATTCAACTTAACCTTTGTTCTATGGAGGCACGGACGAACGATTTTTCATCAAACTATTTACAATATTTCACTTTTGAATAATTCTATTCTTTAGAAAGTTGAAGTTAAATATATTTAAAGTTGAATAATTTGGTATATTTAGAATTTTTACTTTGATTTCAAATGAAATTAATTTTTTAGTTATAATTTTTTTAATATTTATACTTTATTTTTAGAAATTGTTCACAAAGTTTCATTAGTTATAATTCGTTCGTAAATTGAAGTTAACCATTCGACTCTCAATTTCAAACTCACTTTCAACATTCCACTAATCTTCTGTTTGCTCTTCATTTAACCATGAAATTGGAGTAGAATATATTAAAAAAAGTATGTGTTTTGTTTACAAAAAATAACTATATTTTTGGACACTCTTACTTTAGTATACCTTAGTTTTCAATAACTATTATTTTAGTTTTACTTTGCAGGTAATTTTTTCAAATTAATGAGATTTATTTAAAAAATAATTAATTAAATTTAGACGTGTTGCAATATAGCAGTGTTACAAACATAGAATAATGAGAAATACTTTTCAATATTTCTAAATTGTCGCAGTTAAAAATAATTCTATGTTATCCAGTGATTTTTGAACTTTAGAGAGTCCGTGGTGCTAACGCTCATCGCATTCGCTGAGGAATAGTCCGGGAGAAAGAAGCCTCAAACAACCGGATTGAACCTTCATGGAGGGCTACTCTTCCGCAACTCCGGTGCAAGTTGAGCCTCTCTACACACGAGTCGGACAAGAGCGCATCAGCGAAATGATTAAAATCGCCAACCCACATTTACTGGCCATTGTCTTCGCATGCACGCAGATAAGCCTCTGCACCGTTTCAATGAGTCTGAGACGAAATCACGAAAACGTCCTAGCAGACCAAGGATGTTATTTCGACAACAAATCTCGTCGTATATCGATCCGGGACAGCCAACACATCAAGTCGACCGGTTAAAATCATGGGCAGTTCACAGCAAGCTGGGGAGAAGTCAGTTCGTCGTGCTGCAGAAGAGAGGCCTCTTGACCCCTTATCACCGCCCGCTCGATGATGATGATGATGATGATGATGATGATGAGAGCTTTCCAGTAAATTAGCTAAATAAATATCTTTTCAAACCCTAATCTAAAGTAATCAACCAATCAATCAATCAATCAAATAGATTTCTATAGCGCTCTATCCTCAAATTCAAGAGCGCTCAAAGTAAATAATGAATAATAAGCTCCAATCATAGGACCTGCATAATGAAATGAACGTTGAGCAAATGGTTATGGTGGTGTGATTTCAAAGAAGAATCACATTACAAATTTTTTTATTTTTTAAATAGTTTTAATTAGGTTTTTTATACATATTTTATGCTAGTAACTCAAAAGAAGGTATCAATTTGAATAAATGTAAAAATTATATTTAATATATTTTTGAAATAATTTTTTTCAAATATTAATATATACTTTTCAGTCAATGTTTGAAAATGAAATTTAATTTTCAATAACCTTTGATATTTAGGATCTTTGTCGACATTTTAGTTGATTATTATTTTCAATGGACCACAAATGGTTATTTACCGACGAAGAACTTAAGAGGAGTCCAAGTCGCTTGGCTGGAATGTCGAAAGATGAGGAAATGGCGAACCGGGTGAACGCGGCGTGTTTGATTCAGGAAATAGGCGATAAGTTGACGATGTAAGTGATTGGCTCATCCTTTCCCACCTTTACTCCAAACATTTCCTTACTTTTCGTCTAAATAGCCAAAATCTTAAAATCAAAAATGGCAGAAAACAATGAGGGGTAGTTGATGATAGTTTTTGTGGGCTAGGATCATCGCACATCGTCATTTCCACAACGCCATTATGATCATGATCATTCTCACGCTTTCAACTTCCATGAAATTCATGGCATGAATGAAAGAATTTACTTTTTTTTTTAAATATGAAAGGAAATTTGCAACGTTACAATTTCTCTTTTAAATTAGTTTTCATGTATTTCAATTGAATCTTGAATATTTAGTTGAAAATCTTTTTTCATTCTATTTCTTTGTGTACCTTCGCATATCAGTCTGCTTTTTGCAAAATAAAAGTATTTTAAAGATATTTTATGCACTTCATAATCTCACTAACTTTCTTCAACCTAGTTGTCCTTGCTTATTTTTAGAGCATTAGATTCAATTATGAATTCAAATTTAATTGCTCTTTTACAGTAATCAATTCCACTTTTCCAGAAATCAGTTGAGCATCAACACAGGCATTGTGTACATGCATCGCTTCTATATGAAGTGCTCATTCCAGAAGTTTGCTTTTAATGTGAGTAAGGGTTTAGTCCAAGATGATATCATCATCCAACCATCCATTCTTCTCTTCCAACCATCTTTATATACTAATCTTTTTATCAATATCCTCTCTTTCAACCCCACCACATCACACCATTTCACAACAATATCTTCCCACCATCACATCATTCTACTACCCCCTTATACCATCAATCCTTTACAAATTCCTACTCCACCATGCCATTACACAGCCATTCTTTACACCACATCCTTACATACTTCTACTCCCTCATGTTTCTAAACCACTCCAATTCAGCACCACTCTTTCTGCTTCCTATCAACCACTCTCTTGTGCTCATCTCACTATTCCCCATCATGCCATTCCCCAACCACTCTTTCCATTCCACTCATCAGACAATTTCACAACCATCCCGCCTACATCATCCCACAACTCCTCCCACCACACCCCTCCACAACTCCCATTGTTTTACTCTACAACTCCCCTCCTCCGCTACCTTTCTTACCCCTTTCACAACACCACCCTGAACCTCAAACCACCACCAAACACAAACCTCTCCCCCCCCTCACCAGACGATGTCAGCGGCATGCCTCTTCCTCGCGGCGAAGGTGGAGGACCAGCCGAAGAAGTTGGAGTACGTCGCTAAGGTGCTCTACAACTACAACGTCAAGCAGAGACACCCCGACCCTGCCACCACCCCCGCCAACAACCCCCTCCCCAACTCTGCTCAAGTCTGTTTTTGGGTGTTGTCGTCGTCAACATGATTTTAATTATTTTTTTTATTTATTATCATCATAAACAACATCATCATCATCATCATAAACAACATCTTCATCATCATCATCATAAACAACATCTTCATCATCATCATCATAAACAACATCATCATCATCATAATCAAAATCTTCATCATCATCATCATAAACAACACAACTGCATAATCTAATTTCACTAAAACATCTTCACCATTCATATCTCTGCTATCATCATCAGCACTACCTTCAATTCCATTAAAGCCACTTCCACCACCCACTCCATTCTCTCTCCACCACAACCCAACCCCTCACCATCCACTTCATTACATCCTTCCACCACCACTATCCTTTCTCTTCCACCACCACTTCATTCAATTCCTAACCACCTCCTTCCACCACCACTACCCCTTCAACCACCACCACCGTCACCACCCATTCCACCACCACCAACCTTTCCACCACCACCCCTTCCACCACCACCCCTTCCACCACCACCCCCTTCCACGACCACCACCCCGTCAAGGAGGTGAGAGACCTGATAGAGGAGATATCCTTTGACGAGGAGATCCTGCTCCAAGTCCTTGGTACTCATCCACTCATTTCCTTCTTTCCTTCCTTCATTCGATCCTTCCCTCACTCACTCATCCCCATCACTCTTCAATCACTCCTTTCCATCATCATTTTCCTCTTCACTCCCAAACACTCTCTCCATCCCATTCCTCATCCATCCTTACCTGACCTGGATTCTAACTTGACGTCAAGCACCCATCCCCTTGTTTCTATCCATTTGCTATTCCTAGCACTTGCATACACACCTAATGACATGCCTCATACATATGCATGAGTGGGGCTTTACATGATGGCCATATGTGGAATTCTTGATGACCAAATTTGGCCATATAGGGTAATGATGACCATATATGGAAATGGTGATCATATATTGTAATGATTACCTTGATGACCATGGTAATAATGACCATATATTGAAATGATTACCTTGATGAGCATGGTAATGATTACCATATATGGTTATGGTAATGATTGCTGGCTTGTGTGACCATGAGCATATGGCACTGTCCGCAGGCCTACAGACCACTGTAGATCACCCCCACTCGCAGATCGTCACCACGTGTGCCATGCTCAAAGGTGGTGATGATGATGATTGTGGTGTGGGTGATAATGATGGTCGTGGTTGTGGGGGTTGTTGGTTTGTGTGGGGCTTGAGAAGGGTTGTATCTTTTTTAAATTTCTTTCTCACCCCCACTCTTCACTCTACTCACAACCACCAACTATCGTCCCACCCACTACTCCACAACCCTCTCCCACCCACCCACTCTCTCCCACCCCCACGCAACAACCAACCCTCCCTCACCCACCCACCCACCAACCAACCCTCTCCCACCCCCACCCACCAACCAACCCCCTCCCCCCCACCACCCACCCACCAACCAACCCTCTCCCATTCTCACCCACCCACCAACCAACCCTCCCCCACCCACCAACCAACCCCCTTTCTCACCAACCCACCAGCCACCCCCTCACCCACCCACCCACCCACCAGCCTCCAAAGAGATCTCCCACTCCTCTTATGTGTTCGCCTCAACGGTCCTCGTCGTGACGACCATGTGCTTGCGCTTCCCGTCGGCCGTCATCGCTTGCGTCTGCATCAATATCGCTCGTCGATGGGGTGGCTTCGAGGTGGGATGGGGTGGCTTCGAGATGGGATGGGGTGGTGGATGGTGGGATGGGGTGGTGGATGGTGGGATGGGGTGGGGGATGGTGGATGGTGGGATGGGGTGGTGGATGGTGGGATGGGGTGGCTTCGAGGTGGGATGGGATGGTTTTGGGTTGTTTATGGTTGATTAATTGGAAGGAATGTTTGGTGAATGGATTTGAGTGTGGTTAAAAAAAATATTGTTTGAGTGTTTGAAAATACACACACACACACAAACAGATACACACACACACAAACAGATACACACACACAAACACACACATAAAAACAGATACACACACACACACACAAACAGATACACACACACACACAAACAGACACACACACACACCCACAAACAGATACACACAATCACAAACAGATACACACACACACGCAAACAGATACACACACACACACACACAAACAGATACACACACACACACAAACAGATACACACAAACACACACACACACAAACAGATACCTAGGTCGTCAGAGGGCAAGCCGTGGTTCCATTATGTTGACCCAACAATGACCTTGGAAAAGCTAGAAGGTGGGTGAGAATGGATGATTGGATGGATGGATGGATGGATGAAATAGTGGATGGATGGATGGATGGAAGGTTCTATGTAGGGATAGACGAATGAATGAAAGGAATTACGTCACGAAAAATGCATTGGAGACTGATCCAGAAGTATGCGGATTAGAGGTCGGACATGGACGATTTTTCCCGTCCCGTTCCCGAAATTTGTTTTCCCGTCCCGTCCCGTTCCCGATGGGACATCAGAATTTTGATTCCCGTCCCGTCCCGTTCCCGAAATTTGTTTTCTTGTCCCGTCACGTTCCCGATGGGACATCAGAATTTTGATTCCCGTCCCGTCCCGTTCCCGCAACTCGATTCACGGTCCCGACCCGTTCCCGAAACTTTTTTGTTTTTTTATATTTATTTTTGCTGCCGTTTTCACTGGTCCCAAACTTGCTAGTTCTAACATTTCTTACAATTTATTATTTGAAAGTCAGAGAATATTTCTTTTAATAAAATACAAAAAACACGATTTAAATTTCAAATATTTATTGAAATGAAAGTATTGAAGTTAGTCATTGTTTTTGAGTAATTCAATCAAGTCTGTATTGCTTTTCACACGGGTTAAACCGTTAAGAGTTTCAGCTTTCAAATGAGAGGATTTTGGGTCTGAAGTTAAACGACCACATATTGAAAAATTCCGTTCACAGTGAATATAACTTGCAAATATACTTAATAAAATTTTGGCTACTTCTTGTTGTATTTTAAAATTGCTCATTTTACTCCAATAAAATAAAACATCTTTATAATCTTCAATTTTTGTGGGACGTAATTGTGAATATTTGTACAGTTCATCCTCTTCTGAATTTTTTCTTCGTTCATTATTATTAATTCCTCAATAATGTTAGAAATATGTTTTTTGACAACATTCTTATTCTTCACAACTGCAAATATAAAATCATTCGTATAATTTGTTAGTATTATAATTTTATTATAATTTTTACGTTATAAAAACAAACATAATAGGTCTAAATAACCATCATTTGTTTTTTTTCTCAGCGGCACTGCAGCTTGGTCTGGCTGTACAAAATAGAATTAAATTTTTTCTAATGAAAGTCTTGGTATTTGTTTCTTTTCTATCCCAAACTTTTTTCCTATTATTCTTTCATACTGGGGATGCAACAGACATGCTGCCATATGAATGAGATCAATGGCATCTTTTCTCTTGTCGAAATGATCAACTGAACAATCATTTGGAAATTAATCATTCAAATTCAAAGTATTAATTTATAAAATTAAAATAATATAACTGACCATTTTGATTTCATCTGAAAAGTTTTCATCATCACCCATTTGTTCTAATCTCCCTAATCTTTGGACTCACCATAACAACTTCAAATGTAGTGTTGGAGATTTCGACATTGGCAATGGTGGCTTCGTTACACATTTCTATTGCATTTAATACTTATTTAAAGTACGGAGTATCGATGAAATAAAGATTTCCATACTTAGAAGTTTGCTGAAAAATCATTGTTAAAAAATCCAATCCCAATAACTGTCATTCCCGTTTTTCCCGTTCCCGATTTAAAAGTTGATTCCCGTCTTTTCCCGTTCCCGATTTGAAAGTTGATTCCCGTTCCCGTCCCGAAAACCTATTCCCGGTTCCCGACTTTTCTCGTCCCGAAATTAATTTTCATTCCCGTTCCCGTGGGAGTCCCGCGGGTACCCGGTCAGATCGGGTACCCGGTCCGACCTCTAATGCGGATGCATTCACGAAGCCACCCACCTACCACACACACCCACCCATCCACTTCCCACCCATCCACTTCCCACCCACCCACCCACCCACCCACCCACTCACCCACCCACCCATTCACCCACCCACCCATTCACCCACCCACACACACCCACCCACCCACCCACACACGACAGTTCTCTCCAATGAACTAGCAGCCGCCATTGACAAATACCCGAAGAACCTGTTGAAAAGGAAGGGCATTGCCGTCAAGAGCTCTTCCACTCCCTCCACCACCACTCTAGCCAAGAACCCCAAACACCACCACCACCACCCTTTTTCCTCACACCCCGTCCACCCTCAAAAGGGTGGGGTGGTGGCATCTATAGGGACAAATATTAAGGGTGTTCCATCCAACCATCCATCTAACCATCCACCCAACCATCCACCCAACCATCCCTCCAACCATCCATCTAACCATCCATCTACCCATCCATCCAACCATCCCTCCAACCATCCACCCAACAACCTCAATACAAGCCTCAATAATTCAAATCTCAGGCCTCTAACACAACTAAATGGTAGTTCAGTTGGTGGTACTACTACTACTACTACTACTACTACTGCTGCCAACAACAAATCTAATACTACTACTACTACTACTACCGCCACCCCCATCATTCCTGTATCCCATAGTGATACAACTACTACTATAACCACCACTACATCCACAACAATAAAATCGCATAGTAGTAGTAGTATCGAGACAACAACAACTACAACTACTAGTACAACAACAACAACTACAACAGCATCCCCTGCAGTAGGCAAGACGCATAAGTTGATTAACATGCAGGAATACAAAGAAAGGAAGATGCAACAACAACTAAAAGAACAACAACAAAAAGAATTGCAACAAAAGCAACAACAACAAATACTTAAAGAAAGTCAGCTATTGTTGCAACAACAACAACAGCAACAGTTAAAAGAGCAACAATTTAAACAACAAGAACAGTTGAAACTACAACAACAACAACAATTGAAACTTAAACAACAAAAAGAACAACTACTGAAACAACAACATCAACAAAAAGAACTCTTGAAACAACAATTACAACTACCCAAAGATAAACAACAACAACAACAGCTGACTCCTTTACAACAGCAACAACTACTCCAACGAAAACAAGAAAAAAAATTATTGCAACAACAACAACTTAAACAACAATCAACCACTCACAACATCCCGTCCCACACAACAAACCAACCAAAATCCTCCTTGCCTCTACACTCCCCTCTCCCCAACCTGCCATCATTACCAATACAACTCCCCATACCCACCGCCCTCCAATCTCCCCCACCTTTCACCACCACCACCACCACCACCCAAGCATCCTACCCCATCCCCACCATCACTTCTTACAACCACCCCCAATCATCATTATCAGCATCATCACACCACCTCAACACATCCCTTCCCTTCAAATCACCTGACGCAAGCGTCAAGAAACACAAGCAGTTATCATCATTACTGCAAGCCGAAACAGCCAAAGGTCCACAGAGACGTTCAACCATCGATGCAACTGGTTATCATAGTAACAGCACTGTTAATAGTGGTGTTAACAGTGGTGTTAATAGTGGTGTTAACAATAACAATGGTGCTAACAGTAGCATTAGTGTTATAGGTGGTGGCATGGGTGGTGTTGTTGGAAGGTCTGGAATAGCGAACAGTTCTAGTGAAATGAGGATGGTGTTGGGGGGTCATTTGAAGAGTGGTCTTCATCATCATCGTGGTGGTGGTGGTGGGTTGATGCCGGATTTGAAACAAAGTAACATGGCGTTTGATAATAACAGCAACAACAGCAACAGTAACCAAATCAATGATATAATCAAGTCTATCAGTTCACAACCCCTCGAACCACGGGTGGCCCACCCCCACCATCAGCACCCTCCACCATCTTACCCCACCCTCCAATCCACCCCCAACAACCCACTGCACCCATCCCATTCCACCACCACCTCTTCCCAGCCGCCACCCCACTCCGAACATCGCCACTCCAAAAGACACCACGACAAGCCACACAAGGAGAAGAAGCGACACCACCACAAACACCACAAATCCAAAGATGAAAATCGATCGTCACGTAAGCACGAATCTTCAATCGACCACTACCACCACCATCCCGACCCCCTCCACCACCATCCCGACCCACTCCACCACCATCCCGACCCCCTCCACCACCATTCCGACCCCCTCCACCACCATCCCGACCCCCTCCACCACCATCCCGACCCCCTCCACCACCACTCCCACCCTCCTGAGCCCCCCACCATCACACTTCCTCCACTTAAATTGAAGCTACCCACTGTTTCCATCTCCCATCCCCTCTCTCATCCTTCTCACCCTCTCCCTCATTCCTCTCTTCCTCCCCACTCCCTTCACTCATCCCATCATCCTTCCCTCCATCCCGAACCATCGTCTGACCTTAAACTCAAGGTCAAAGACTTTCCCAACTATGTCGTCTTATCCAATCAACACGCATCATCGTCCCTACCATCATCATCCTCTTCTTCCTTGCAAGCGCCCCCTTCCAAGGAACCAATCAAATTGAAGCTCAGCAAGGACAAGGGCGGTCTCTACATCACTCCCAACCAATCAGCGCGTCTCATGACGTCATCGTCGTCGTCTGTCGACCCTGCTTCTTCCGGTCTGACTAACAACAAGAAACGCAAGCTGCCGACCGATCAGAATGGCGTTACGATCAAGGTGGCCAGACCTGATAACAAAGATTTCTATTTGCCGCCGTTTTCATAGAATTAAAAAATAATTAAACAGTTTTTTTTTCCTTTAATTAGATTTTTTTTCCAATTAATTAAACAGTTTTTTTTCCTTTAATTACACTTTTTCTCAATTAATTAAACAGTTTTTTTCTCAACTGAAAAGTTTTTATGAATTGAACATTTGTTATGAATACTTTTTTGATGAATCGATAAAAACATTTTAATGTTCTGACAACTGCTGTGATTAATCAACTCATCTTCTTCCTCTTTTGTATATTCTTAATCTTTTATTCGGCCACTTTGTATATATATATATAATACAACAATTATGTATCTTTATAATAACGCAATTCACTCATTCACTTGTCACCTGTATCCATTCACACTCACTCATAATTAAATGATAGTCTATAGATTAACTTTTCCATTCATCTTCTACATTCATTCATCCACCAATCTATTCATTCGTTCATCCACCCATCCATTAATTCATCCATCCATTCATTCATTCACACCCAATCATCCTCCCATCCATCTATCCAACCATTCACTCATCCTCCCATTCATTCATTATCGCCCAATCATCCACCCATCATCCCTTCCATCCATCCATTCTCATCCAATCATCATCATCATCACCATCGTGAGGAACAATGGCATGCGTGCTTTAGATACGGCTTTCAGCACTAATCGCCCAAACGCCTTAGCCCAAATAGGAAATTGCTCTCAAGGCCAAACTGTAGAATCTGGTTCATTATGAAGACGTTGTAACATGGCCTGCGTCTGTAAGGCTGTGAGTGATTTAGAGAAAGACTAGAAAACGGCGGTGAAAGCCTTTAGACCTAGATTATGTGTAATTGAAGAAAAAGTTTGGTCTGCTAATAAAATAATGGATGGTCAAAACTGGTTTTGGTCTTTCTTGAAAAGTTAAAATATTAACGCAGTTTCAGCTCAAAAGTCTAAAAAAGTGGTCTTTCCAATGATTCAGCTTCTTGCCATGAACTATGACATTGTCTGCACTGAACCACACACGTTAGCAAAGATTGCCTTTTTGTTTAATAAAACTGTTGTTTCATCAAGGAATGAACGAAGGAAAGTAATCCCTTAGGCTGGACAAGATGGCAGTATAATTGATGATGTCGACGAAGCGTACTTAATTTCAAAGTTAATAACATGTTTCTGAATTCAGATTTTTGTTTCGTGGTGTGTTTGGTCAGCGTGTTAGGGTGGCTAGGTGGTTGGTAACATTTTGATATAAGGTCGTACGTAAATGAGTGACATGTTATATTATGCAACCAAACATCGAACAAAACACGTTTGAAGTGCTTTTGAGTTTTTCTT
>OX030970.1:4216545-4224045 GCA_943735955.1 Piscicola geometra | reverse complement strand
TTGGTATTTTTAATCGATTATATTTTATTTAATTGATATTTTTAATTGATTATATTTTATTTAATTGGTATTTTTAATTGATTATATTTTATTTAATTGATATTTTCAATTGATTATATTTTATTTAATTGATATTTTTAATTGATTATATTTTATTTAATTGATATTTTCAATTGATTATATTTTATTTAATTGATATTTTTAATTGATTATATTTTGATGATTTTTCAGATACACCAACTAAAAGGACAAGAAGAAATTCTGATACGTCATCAATCAACAACAACAACACTAACAACAACAACAACAATAGTATTAACAAAAAAAACACAAACAAAATCAACAAAAACATAAAAGAGAAAGAAAATCATAAAAAGGATGAGATGATGATGATGGAGGGTGGTGGGGGTGGAAAGGGTGGGGGTGGTGGGGGTGGTAAGGGTGGGGGTGGTGGGGGGGATGGGGAAGTTAGTTTAGCCAAGGGTGGGAAGATGATGGTGGATTATTATGCAGAGATGAGGTTGAACGAGAGGGGGGTGATGGTGGTGGTGGATGGGGTGTATGGTCTTCAGCTCCAAACGGGAGAGGATGAATTTGGCGGGGATGACGATTATGCGTGGAGAAGTGTGGCGAAGGGAGGTGGTGAGGTTAGTTTGTGTGTTTTTGTGTGTGTGTGTGTGTTGCTGTGTGTGTGTATTGCTGTGTGTGGGTGGGTTTGTGTGTGTGTTTGTATGTGTGTGTGTGTGTGTGTGTGTGTGTGTGTGTGTGTGTGTGTGTGTGTGTGTGTGTGTGTGTGTGTGTGTGTGTGTATGTGGGGATGATTTATATGTTGGTTCTAGAGTATTTGTAGTGCTTTTCTAGTTATCATCAATATCCTCAGCATCATCATCATCATCACCATCATTTTCATCATCGTCATCACCACTTCAGTTGAACGTCTTAAGACCACCAAAGGTCAAGTTTGAGGTCACATGGTTGACTGACCACGAATCATCCACCACCCCCACCAACCTCCCACCCATCCCCTGTCATCAACCAAGACATATACGTGAGATGATGATGATGATGTTGATAATGATGATGATGATGATGATGATGATGATGATGATGAGGAAGATGGAGATTAAGATGGTGATGAAGATGATGAGGGTTTTTAAAAAAATATTTGTATTGCTTGTGATAATACCAGGATTGTCCAACTACTACAATCCACTCCTCCACCATCACCACCCTCACTCACTCCTCCACCACCACCACCCTCACTCACTCCTCCACCATCACCACCCTCACCACCACCACCACAGCACTCACTCCACCACCACCACCCTCACTCACTCCTCCACCATCACCACCCTCACCACCATCACCACCCTCACCACCACCCCACAGCACTCACTTCACCACCACCACAGCACTCAGAGCAAGACCCACAGAGACGATCACACGCACAGGCAACCTCACCAAGAAACACAAAACACAGTCACACTACAAGGTCCTATTCGGCTTTCATATCTACTTGGTAGCATTATCATCACCTATTTTTCAGACTTACCCCCAGTGTTATTTTCGTTTCAGAAAATAATTATAGTTTTTATTTCAGTTTCGTTTTGGAATTAATTATAGTTTTTATTTTCGTTTTCGTTTTGAAAATAATTATAGTTTTTATTTTCGTTTTCGTTTTGAAAATAATTAAAGTTTTTATTTTCGTTTTAGTTTTAAAAATAATTAAAGTTTTTATTTTCATTTTAGTTTTGAAATTATATTAATTTACAACTTTAAACACAATTATTTTATATCTAAAAAAAATTAATTGATCATAAAATGAAACAGTAAAATAGAACTGTATATTAACAACAAATGAGTTTTAAAAATTAACAGTCAATTGAATTATTATAAGAATTGAGTACGTAAATTATTGAGTAATAACAAATTTGAAATATAAAAACTAATTTACGATTAAAATAAGTGATAATTTAATTGACAAAGCGAAGCGGTAAAAAAATAACGTTTTATAAATGGCGCTACTTTCATAAAACCTAAAGATAATGTTTATAACATAGACATATATTTTTTATATCAACATCTTATGGCATACTTTGAAATTTATTTAATTTTCATTTTGAAAATAATTATAGTTTTTATTTCAGTTTAGTTTTGGAAATAATTATAGTTTTTAATTTCGTTTTCGTTTTGAAAATAAATGTAGTTTTTATTTTCGTTTTCGTGGAACGATTATTCAGAATTGTTGTTTTTGTTTTCGTTACGAAAATAACACTGTTACCCCCTCCTCAACCAACCCCCGCTATCACACATACTCTAATTTCTCCCCATTACACCCCAAACCACCCCTCCATTAAATTCCTTTCATACACTTGTCTTTCCATCACACACCCCTTCATCACATCCTCCACCTACCCCCATCCCCTACTCCAATTACTCCCTCTTCTCTCACACTTTTTCATCACACTTTCGCCTCCCTCTCATCCCACCCGCCACACACCCTCTTTTTTCTCCTATCACAACCACTCCCCAACCAACCCCCTCCCACTCTTTCCACTCTCTTCCCTCTATCAAATCCCCCTAAATCACCCCACCCCCCTTCACTCTCTCTTTACAACCCCACCAAACCCTCAAACCCCTCCAAACTCAGGTCTACTACCAATTCCTCTATTACAACCCTCAAACCCCACCAAACCCACTCACCAAACCCACCCACCACCCCACCAAACCCACCCACCACCCCACCAAACCCACCCACCACCCCACCAAACCCACCCACCACCCTACCAAACCCACCCACCACCCTACCAAACCCACCCACCACCCTACCAAACCCACCCACCACCCCACCAAACCCACCCACCACCCCACCAAACCCACCCACCACCCCACCAAACTCACCCCACCCACCACTCCACTAAACTCACCCCTCCAAACCCATCCCTCCAAACCCACCCCTCCAAACCCACCTCTCCAAACCCACCCCACCCACCACCCCTTCAAACCCATCAAACCCACCACCCCTCCAAACCCACTAAACCCACCCCACCCACCACCCCTCCAAACCCACTCCACCCACCACCCCTCCAAACCCACCCCACCCACCACCCCTCTAAACCCACCCCACCCACCATCCCTCCAAACCCACCAAACCCACCATCCCTCCAAACCCACCCCACCCACCACCCCTCCAAACCCACCAAACCCACCACCCCTCCAAACCCACCACCCCTTCAAACCCACCAAACCCACCCCACCCACCACCCCTCCAAACCCACCACCTCACCAAACCCACCCACCACCCCACCAAACCCACCCACCACCCCACCAAACCCACCCACCCCAACCTTCCCACCCACCCCTCCAAACCCACCCCCACCCACCCAGGTCTACTACCAATTCCTCATGAGCAGCAAAATTCGCCAGCAAACCGAAGCGAAAGACCCGCTCAAGTGCCCTTGGTGTTTGGTCCACTGCCCCCACCGCCCCTCCCTCCTTTGCCACCTCCGACACTGCCACCCTAGATTCACTTTTAACTGCGTGGTGGGTGCGTTCTGTAATTTTTGTGTTTGTTAGGCTTTTTGTTTTTTTCTTTATTTTTTGCTTTTAACTTACTTTTTTTTCTCTTTAAATTATTATCATTATTGTTATTATTATTATTATTATTAGTAGTAGTAGTAGTTTTTATTATTAAATTGTTTTTTTTCCTCGTTATTATGCTTTTAATCATTATCATCACTTCCTCCACCCAACCAACCAATCACAGGAGAGCACAAATGGATGCCGGATTGACGTCACACTCGACAGCCAATACGATGGCGGTGTCTACAATCATAATCAGCACCACGTCAGGTGGGTGTAGAGGGGGGGGTCAGGTGGTAGGTTAGGTGGTATGTGAGGGTGGGGTGAGGGGGTTTAGGGTGATATATGGGTGAAGTAAAGGTGGGATATGGGGGGTCGGTGAGGGGTGTGGGTAGAACGGGATTAAGGTGAAGGGTAATGGACGTACCTCTCTTTCATTTTCCATCTCATCCCTCCATCCCATTTTATTCTTTCTTTTTCATTCAACCCTTCACTCCATCCCTCCGGCCACACC
The DNA here is from genome assembly GCA_943735955.1 of Piscicola geometra. NCBI lineage: Eukaryota > Metazoa > Annelida > Clitellata > Hirudinida > Piscicolidae > Piscicola > Piscicola geometra. The sequence continues at coordinate 4,219,949 of OX030970.1, read as the reverse complement.
CCACAGAGGCAACCAGCGCCAGCACAGCAGCAGCAACAGCAACGACCACCACTCTGTCAGGCGATCTAGTTGGCCATGCAAGAGGATGATGTTGACGGAGTTGTTGGTCTTCAGGTGGGTGGGTGGTACATATACATACATACATACATACATACATACATACATACATACATACATACATACATACATACATACATACATACATACATACATACATACATACATATTTACATACATACATACATACACACAAACATACACACAAACACACGCACACACACATACAAAAACACATACACAAACACACACACACACACTTAAACACATACACAAACACATACACAAACACACACACACAGAGGCAAAAGGAAACAGCAAGCGATAGGTGGAGTGAATGATGTAGATCATGATAACAACAAGTATAAGCCTATCATCCATGGTCACACCAGGTGTGTGTTTGTGTGTGTGTTTGTTTGTGTTTGTGTGTGTGTGTGTGTGAGTGTGTGTTTGTTTGTGTGTGTGTGTGTGTGTGTGTGTTTGTTTGTGTGTGTGTGTGGGTGTATGTATGTGTGTGTGTTTAAGTATATTTCTATTCAATAATTCTACTGTTATATGCTTGCATCTCGGGCATCATCACCACAAGCACTGCTACCTTTCGCTGTTATCATCATCCACCACCACCACCAAGCAGCCACCACCACCACCAAGCAGCCACCACCACCACCAAGCAGCCACCACCACCACCAAGCAGCCATCACCACCAAGCATCCACCACCACCAAGCAGCCATCACCACCATTCATCTTCCCTTCCTCTTTCCACGAGCTCCTATCTACTCCAAGTTTTCTGCTTCCTTTCCACCCCTCGTCTTTTTCTTCCACCACTCCCTTCCCAACCAGTTAACTCCCCCAATGTACCAACCACCACACTCTCACTCTACCAGCCACCTTCTCTTTTCTCCACCACCCTAACCCTTCTCCCTTCATCAACCCTATTACCCTTAACAAACCACCCCTTCCCCTCCCCCTTCATCAACCCTATCACCCCTAACAAACCACCCCCTCCCCTCCCCCTTCATCAACCCTATCACCCCTAGCAAACCACCCCCTCCCCTCCCCCTTCATCAACCCTATCACCCCTAACAAACCCCCCCCCCTCCCCCTTCATCAACCCTATCACCCCTAACAAACCACCCCCCCCCCCTCCCTCTTCATCAACCCTATCACCCCTAACAAACCACCCCCCCCCCCCCTCCTCCCCCCTTCATCAACCCTAACACCCCTAACAAACCACCCCCTCCCCCCCCCTCCTCCCCCCTTCATCAACCCTATCACCCCTAACAAACCACCCTAACCCTTCCCCCTTCATCAACCCTATCACCCCTAACAAACCACCCCCTCCCCCCCCTCCCCTCCCCCTTCATCAACCCTATCACCCCCTAACAAACCACCCCCTCCTCCCCCGCCCCCCCTCGACAGACTCTACTACCGCACGGCCACCTGCCAACCGATCAACCCTCGCCACATCGGAGAAGACAGCGAAGCCGAAAATGACCCTGTGTGGTTGAGACAGAAAACTAAGCAGGTGGTCATGATGATGATGCTGGTGGTGATGATGATGCTGATGGTGGTGATGATGATGGTGATGATGATGATGATGCTGGGGGTGATGATGGTGTTGGTGGTGGTGATGATGTTAGTAATGCTGGTGATGAGGGTGATTGTGAGGAAGATGATGATGATTATTATTATTATTATTATGTTATTTTCAATAATATGAATAATAAATCTACAATGATGATAATGATACCAAGATGATAGACGAGTTTATGGATGTGAACAATGGAGAGAAGGAGATAATGAAGATGTGGAATCTGCACGTGATGAAGAATAAGTATGTGTGTGTGTGTGTGTTTATGTGTGTATTTTTATGTTCTACTTTTACCGTATTTTTGAATAAGAACCAACTACTGCTCTATAGACCATCAAAAACAAAGCCAACACAACTAACGTAATTACCACCACCACCACAAGCGTATTCCCTCTACCACACCACACGACAACAAGCCAACACAGCTCCACAACCACTATCATCACGACCACAACTACAATCATAACCACCACCACCACCGCCCCAGCTACACAGGCGACTGCCAAATGCATGGTGCATGCGTGAGCTTCATAGACGCATGCATCGACGCATTGGTCTCTCAACGACTCCTGGGTAACGCCACCCTACACCTGGCGAACCTTTTCGACTTCAACTTGATTTCTTCTCCCCAGTTTTGTTCTCTCGTCGCGTATTTAATCAAGAAAGCGCGTGTGGTGGTTGATGGTGGTGGTGGTAGTGGTGAGGGTGGTGGTGAGGGTGGTGTTAGTAATAGTGGTGGGTTTGTGGGGGTTTTGTATGGTGATGTAAGGGGTATAGGGGTTGGTGGTGGTTTGGCCTTGAATAGTGATGGATTAATGGCGGGAAAAGGTGACGGGTGTAGGGGAGAGGTGGGTGGTTGTGGTGGAAATAAAGAAGCCGCCAAAAGAAGTTATTGTAAGAGTGAAAATAATAAAAACAATAACGAAAATGATGATGATGATGATATCACTGATGATAAAAGCAAGATTGAAAAGTGTCCTGATGATAATGATGCTGACGTAGGTAGTGATGATGATGATGGTGAAAAAAATGCTAAAAAGAAAAAAATTGGCAGTGATGATAATAAGAAGATTGCAAAAAAGAAAGTTAATAATGATAAAGAAGATGATAATACGTCGATTAATGGCAAAAACAAGTCAAACGGCGATAGTGATGATAGCGGTGCTGATGATGATGATGGAAACAGGAAATAGTATGAATGCTTGTCTGTTGCTAGGAATGCTTTAAGTACTAGTTAAGGCAATTTCGTTGCTTCTTTGATGACGTCATAGGCTTTGAAATGCTCTCATCATTATCATGACTATGTTATAATTAGTTATATATATATATATATATATCTTCATTCATTGTTTTTCAATTCATTATTCAATCGTGCAAGTGTGTTTGTTTGTGTGTGTTTGTTTGTGTGTGAGTGTTTTGTGTGTGCGTGACGGCAATGGCTTATTTACATTAAAAATTAAGATGATATTGAAATCGATTAAAATCAGCAATTTTCACATAACTATTGGATTGTTTGTGTAAATGTCTCACAACTTCTGTCTCATGCCTCATTAAAGCTACGCTTAAACCCGAATTGTTGGGACATCCATTGTTTTAAGACATCTTTTTGTGTACTGAATAAGGATTACTGAGTACAATTTGATGATGATCTTTAAACGTAAGTATTCAGTAATTTATTTACGAAAGTTCTGAAGCTGGAAGGGTGCAGAAGGAGAATTTAGGGTGACTTGAGTTGAGTGGGAAGACTTTCTTAAT
>OX030970.1:4184045-4211545 GCA_943735955.1 Piscicola geometra | reverse complement strand
TGTACTGGTGGCAATCATCCCTTATAGACCACGTGATGCCGTCACCCCTGCTCCAGAAGACCTCCTTCAAGTTTCTCCATCTGATGTTGGTGATGATGATGGTGTGGTGGGTGTGATGATGATGGTGTGGTGGGTGTGATGATGATGGTGTGGTGGGTGTGGTGATGATGGTGTGGTGGGTGTGATGATGATGGTGTGGTGGGTGATGATGATGGTGTGGTGGGTGTGGTGATGATGGTGTGGTGGGTGTGATGATGATGGTGTGGTGGGTGTGATGATGATGGTGTGGTGGGTGTGGTGATGATGGTGTGGTGGGTGTGATGATGATGATGTGGTGGGTGTGGTGATGATGGTGTGGTGGGTGTGATGATGATGATGTGGTGGGTGTGATGATGATGGTGTGGTGGGTGTGATGATGATGATGTGGTGGGTGTGATGATGATGATGTGGTGGATGATGATGATGATGTGGTGGGTGTGGTGATGATGATGTGGTGGGTGTGATGATGATGTGGTGGGTGTGATGATGATGATGTGGTGGGTGTGATGATGATGATGTGGTGGGTTTGATGATGATGATGTGGTGGGTGTGATGATGATGATGTGGTGGGTGTGATGATGATGTGGTGGGTGTGATGATGATGATGTGGTGGGTGTGATGATGATGATGTGGTGGTTGTGATGATGATGGTGTGGTGGGTGTGATGATGATGATGTGATGATGATGATGTGGTGGATGTGATGATGATGGTGTGGTGGGTGTGATGATGATGGTGTGGTGGGTGTGATGATGATGGTGTGGTGGGTGTGATGATGATGATGTGGTGGGTGTGATGATGATGATGATGTGGTGGGTGTGATGATGATGATGTGGTGGGTGTGATGATGATGATGTGGTGGGTGTGATGATGATGGTGTGGTGGGTGTGATGATGATGGTGTGGTGGGTGTGATGATGATGGTGTGGTGGGTGTGATGATGATGATGTGGTGGGTGTGATGATGATGGTGTGGTGGGTGTGATGATGATGGTGTGGTGGGTGTGATGATGATGATGTGGTGGGTGTGATGATGATGATGTAGTGGGTGTGATGATGATGATGTGGTGGGTGTGATGATGATGATGTGGTGGGTGTGATGATGATGTGGTGGGTGTGATGATGATGATGTGGTGGGTGTGATGATGATGTGGTGGGTGTGATGATGATGATGTGGTGGGTGTGATGATGATGATGTGGTGGGTGTGATGATGATGTGGTGGGTGTGATGATGATGATGTGGTGGGTGTGATGATGATGATGTGGTGGGTGTGATGATGATGTGGTGGGTGTGATGATGATGATGTGGTGGGTGTGATGATGATGATGTGGTGGGTGTGATGATGATGATGTGGTGGGTGTGGTGATGATGGTGTGGTGGGTGTGATGATAATGGTGTGGTGGGTGTGATGATGATGATGTGGTGGGTGTGATGATGATGATGTGGTGGGTGTGATGATGATGGTGTGGTGGGTGTGATGATGATGATGTGGTGGGTGTGATGATGATGGTGTGGTGGGTGTGATGATGATGATGTGGTGGGTGTGATGATGATGATGTGGTGGATGTGATGATGATGGTGTGGTGGGTGTGATGATGATGGTGTGGTGGGTGTGGTGATGATGGTGTGGTGGGTGTGATGATGATGATGTGGTGGGTGTGATGATGATGATGTGGTGGATGATGATGATGATGTGGTGGGTGTGATGATGATGTGGTGGGTGTGATGATGATGGTGTGGTGGGTGTGATGATGATGGTGTGGTGGGTGTGATGATGATGATGTGGTGGGTGTGATGATGATGATGTGGTGGGTGTGATGATGATGGTGTGGTGGGTGTGGTGATGATGGTGTGGTGGGTGTGATGATGATGGTGTGGTGGGTGTGATGATGATGATGTGGTGGGTGTGATGATGATGTGGTGGGTGTGATGATGATGATGTGGTGGGTGTGATGATGATGATGTGGTGGGTGTGGTGATGATGGTGTGGTGGGTGTGATGATGATGGTGTGGTGGGTGTGATGATGATGATGTGGTGGGTGTGATGATGATGATGTGGTGGGTGTGATGATGATGATGTGGTGGGTGTGATGATGATGTGGTGGGTGTGATGATGATGATGTGGTGGGTGTGGTGATGATGGTGTGGTGGGTGTGATGATGATGGTGTGGTGGGTGTGATGATGATGATGTGGTGGGTGTGATGATGATGATGTGGTGGGTGTGATGATGATGATGTGGTGGGTGTGATGATGATGTGGTGGGTGTGATGATGATGATGTGGTGGGTGTGATGATGATGTGGTGGGTGTGATGATGATGATGTGGTGGGTGTGATGATGATGATGTGGTGGGTGTGATGATGATGGTGTGGTGGGTGTGGTGATGATGGTGTGGTGGGTGTGATGATGATGGTGTGGTGGGTGTGATGATGATGATGTGGTGGGTGTGATGATGATGTGGTGGGTGTGATGATGATGATGTGGTGGGTGTGATGATGATGATGTGGTGGGTGTGATGATGATGTGGTGGGTGTGATGATGATGATGTGGTGGGTGTGATGATGATGATGTGGTGGGTGTGATGATGATGTGGTGGGTGTGATGATGATGATGTGGTGGGTGTGATGATGATGTGGTGGGTGTGATGATGATGATGTGGTGGGTGTGATGATGATGATGTGGTGGGTGTGATGATGATGATGTGGTGGGTGTGGTGATGATGGTGTGGTGGGTGTGATGATAATGGTGTGGTGGGTGTGATGATGATGATGTGGTGGGTGTGATGATGATGATGTGGTGGGTGTGATGATGATGGTGTGGTGGGTGTGATGATGATGATGTGGTGGGTGTGATGATGATGGTGTGGTGGGTGTGATGATGATGATGTGGTGGGTGTGATGATGATGATGTGGTGGATGTGATGATGATGGTGTGGTGGGTGTGATGATGATGGTGTGGTGGGTGTGGTGATGATGGTGTGGTGGGTGTGATGATGATGATGTGGTGGGTGTGATGATGATGATGTGGTGGATGATGATGATGATGTGGTGGGTGTGATGATGATGTGGTGGGTGTGATGATGATGGTGTGGTGGGTGTGATGATGATGGTGTGGTGGGTGTGATGATGATGATGTGGTGGGTGTGATGATGATGATGTGGTGGGTGTGATGATGATGGTGTGGTGGGTGTGGTGATGATGGTGTGGTGGGTGTGATGATGATGGTGTGGTGGGTGTGATGATGATGATGTGGTGGGTGTGATGATGATGTGGTGGGTGTGATGATGATGATGTGGTGGGTGTGATGATGATGATGTGGTGGGTGTGGTGATGATGGTGTGGTGGGTGTGATGATGATGGTGTGGTGGGTGTGATGATGATGATGTGGTGGGTGTGATGATGATGATGTGGTGGGTGTGATGATGATGATGTGGTGGGTGTGATGATGATGTGGTGGGTGTGATGATGATGATGTGGTGGGTGTGGTGATGATGGTGTGGTGGGTGTGATGATGATGGTGTGGTGGGTGTGATGATGATGATGTGGTGGGTGTGATGATGATGATGTGGTGGGTGTGATGATGATGATGTGGTGGGTGTGATGATGATGTGGTGGGTGTGATGATGATGATGTGGTGGGTGTGATGATGATGTGGTGGGTGTGATGATGATGATGTGGTGGGTGTGATGATGATGATGTGGTGGGTGTGATGATGATGGTGTGGTGGGTGTGGTGATGATGGTGTGGTGGGTGTGATGATGATGGTGTGGTGGGTGTGATGATGATGATGTGGTGGGTGTGATGATGATGTGGTGGGTGTGATGATGATGATGTGGTGGGTGTGATGATGATGATGTGGTGGGTGTGATGATGATGTGGTGGGTGTGATGATGATGATGTGGTGGGTGTGATGATGATTTTGTGGTGGGTGTGATGATGATGTGGTGGGTGTGATGATGATGATGTGGTGGGTGTGATGATGATGATGTGGTGGGTGTGATGATGATGATGTGGTGGGTGTGGTGATGATGGTGTGGTGGGTGTGATGATAATGGTGTGGTGGGTGTGATGATGATGATGTGGTGGGTGTGATGATGATGATGTGGTGGGTGTGATGATGATGGTGTGGTGGGTGTGATGATGATGATGTGGTGGGTGTGATGATGATGGTGTGGTGGGTGTGATGATGATGATGTGGTGGGTGTGATGATGATGATGTGGTGGATGTGATGATGATGGTGTGGTGGGTGTGATGATGATGGTGTGGTGGGTGTGGTGATGATGGTGTGGTGGGTGTGATGATGATGATGTGGTGGGTGTGATGATGATGATGTGGTGGATGATGATGATGATGTGGTGGGTGTGATGATGATGTGGTGGGTGTGATGATGATGGTGTGGTGGGTGTGATGATGATGGTGTGGTGGGTGTGATGATGATGATGTGGTGGGTGTGATGATGATGATGTGGTGGGTGTGATGATGATGGTGTGGTGGGTGTGGTGATGATGGTGTGGTGGGTGTGATGATGATGATGTGGTGGGTGTGATGATGATGATGTGGTGGATGATGATGATGATGTGGTGGGTGTGATGATGATGTGGTGGGTGTGATGATGATGTGGTGGGTGTGATGATGATGATGTGGTGGGTGTGATGATGATGATGTGGTGGGTGTGGTGATGATGGTGTGGTGGGTGTGATGATGATGGTGTGGTGGGTGTGATGATGATGATGTGGTGGGTGTGATGATGATGATGTGGTGGGTGTGATGATGATGATGTGGTGGGTGTGATGATGATGTGGTGGGTGTGATGATGATGATGTGGTGGGTGTGGTGATGATGGTGTGGTGGGTGTGATGATGATGGTGTGGTGGGTGTGATGATGATGATGTGGTGGGTGTGATGATGATGATGTGGTGGGTGTGATGATGATGATGTGGTGGGTGTGATGATGATGTGGTGGGTGTGATGATGATGATGTGGTGGGTGTGATGATGATGTGGTGGGTGTGATGATGATGATGTGGTGGGTGTGGTGATGATGGTGTGGTGGGTGTGATGATGATGATGTGGTGGGTGTGATGATGATGTGGTGGGTGTGATGATGATGATGTGGTGGGTGTGATGATGATGATGTGGTGGGTGTGATGATGATGTGGTGGGTGTGATGATGATGATGTGGTGGGTGTGATGATGATGATGTGGTGGGTGTGATGATGATGATGTGGTGGGTGTGGTGATGATGGTGTGGTGGGTGTGATGATGATGGTGTGGTGGGTGATGATGATGATGATGTGGTGGGTGTGATGATGATGATGTGGTGGGTGTGATGATGATGGTGTGGTGGGTGTGATGATGATGATGTGGTGGGTGTGATGATGATGGTGTGGTGGGTGTGATGATGATGATGTGGTGGGTGTGATGATGATGATGTGGTGGATGTGATGATGATGGTGTGGTGGGTGTGATGATGATAGTGTGGTGGGTGTGGTGATGATGGTGTGGTGGGTGTGATGATGATGATGTGGTGGGTGTGATGATGATGATGTGGTGGATGATGATGATGATGTGGTGGGTGTGATGATGATGTGGTGGGTGTGATGATGATGGTGTGGTGGGTGTGATGATGATGGTGTGGTGGGTGTGATGATGATGATGTGGTGGGTGTGATGATGATGATGTGGTGGGTGTGATGATGATGGTGTGGTGGGTGTGGTGATGATGGTGTGGTGGGTGTGATGATGATGGTGTGGTGGGTGTGATGATGATGATGTGGTGGGTGTGATGATGATGTGGTGGGTGTGATGATGATGATGTGGTGGGTGTGATGATGATGATGTGGTGGGTGTGATGATGATGTGGTGGGTGTGATGATGATGATGTGGTGGGTGTGATGATGATGATGTGGTGGGTGTGATGATGATGTGGTGGGTGTGATGATGATGATGTGGTGGGTGTGATGATGATGATGTGGTGGGTGTGATGATGATGGTGTGGTGGGTGTGGTGATGATGGTGTGGTGGGTGTGATGATGATGGTGTGGTGGGTGTGATGATGATGATGTGGTGGGTGTGATGATGATGTGGTGGGTGTGATGATGATGATGTGGTGGGTGTGATGATGATGATGTGGTGGGTGTGATGATGATGTGGTGGGTGTGATGATGATGATGTGGTGGGTGTGATGATGATGATGTGGTGGGTGTGATGATGATGTGGTGGGTGTGATGATGATGATGTGGTGGGTGTGATGATGATGATGTGGTGGGTGTGATGATGATGATGTGGTGGGTGTGGTGATGATGGTGTGGTGGGTGTGATGATAATGGTGTGGTGGGTGTGATGATGATGATGTGGTGGGTGTGATGATGATGATGTGGTGGGTGTGATGATGATGGTGTGGTGGGTGTGATGATGATGATGTGGTGGGTGTGATGATGATGGTGTGGTGGGTGTGATGATGATGATGTGGTGGGTGTGATGATGATGATGTGGTGGATGTGATGATGATGGTGTGGTGGGTGTGATGATGATGGTGTGGTGGGTGTGGTGATGATGGTGTGGTGGGTGTGATGATGATGATGTGGTGGGTGTGATGATGATGATGTGGTGGATGATGATGATGATGTGGTGGGTGTGATGATGATGTGGTGGGTGTGATGATGATGGTGTGGTGGGTGTGATGATGATGGTGTGGTGGGTGTGATGATGATGATGTGGTGGGTGTGATGATGATGATGTGGTGGGTGTGATGATGATGGTGTGGTGGGTGTGGTGATGATGGTGTGGTGGGTGTGATGATGATGGTGTGGTGGGTGTGATGATGATGATGTGGTGGGTGTGATGATGATGTGGTGGGTGTGATGATGATGATGTGGTGGGTGTGATGATGATGATGTGGTGGGTGTGGTGATGATGGTGTGGTGGGTGTGATGATGATGGTGTGGTGGGTGTGATGATGATGATGTGGTGGGTGTGATGATGATGATGTGGTGGGTGTGATGATGATGATGTGGTGGGTGTGATGATGATGTGGTGGGTGTGATGATGATGATGTGGTGGGTGTGGTGATGATGGTGTGGTGGGTGTGATGATGATGGTGTGGTGGGTGTGATGATGATGATGTGGTGGGTGTGATGATGATGATGTGGTGGGTGTGATGATGATGATGTGGTGGGTGTGATGATGATGTGGTGGGTGTGATGATGATGATGTGGTGGGTGTGATGATGATGTGGTGGGTGTGATGATGATGATGTGGTGGGTGTGGTGATGATGGTGTGGTGGGTGTGATGATGATGATGTGGTGGGTGTGATGATGATGTGGTGGGTGTGATGATGATGATGTGGTGGGTGTGATGATGATGATGTGGTGGGTGTGATGATGATGTGGTGGGTGTGATGATGATGATGTGGTGGGTGTGATGATGATGATGTGGTGGGTGTGATGATGATGATGTGGTGGGTGTGGTGATGATGGTGTGGTGGGTGTGATGATGATGGTGTGGTGGGTGATGATGATGATGATGTGGTGGGTGTGATGATGATGATGTGGTGGGTGTGATGATGATGGTGTGGTGGGTGTGATGATGATGATGTGGTGGGTGTGATGATGATGGTGTGGTGGGTGTGATGATGATGATGTGGTGGGTGTGATGATGATGATGTGGTGGATGTGATGATGATGGTGTGGTGGGTGTGATGATGATAGTGTGGTGGGTGTGGTGATGATGGTGTGGTGGGTGTGATGATGATGATGTGGTGGGTGTGATGATGATGATGTGGTGGATGATGATGATGATGTGGTGGGTGTGATGATGATGTGGTGGGTGTGATGATGATGGTGTGGTGGGTGTGATGATGATGGTGTGGTGGGTGTGATGATGATGATGTGGTGGGTGTGATGATGATGATGTGGTGGGTGTGATGATGATGGTGTGGTGGGTGTGGTGATGATGGTGTGGTGGGTGTGATGATGATGGTGTGGTGGGTGTGATGATGATGATGTGGTGGGTGTGATGATGATGTGGTGGGTGTGATGATGATGATGTGGTGGGTGTGATGATGATGATGTGGTGGGTGTGATGATGATGTGGTGGGTGTGATGATGATGATGTGGTGGGTGTGATGATGATGATGTGGTGGGTGTGATGATGATGTGTGGTGGGTGTGATGATGATGGTGTGGTGGGTGTGATGATGATGATGTGGTGGGTGTGATGATGATGTGGTGGGTGTGATGATGATGATGTGGTGGGTGTGATGATGATGATGTGGTGGGTGTGATGATGATGTGGTGGGTGTGATGATGATGATGTGGTGGGTGTGATGATGATGATGTGGTGGGTGTGATGATGATGTGGTGGGTGTGATGATGATGATGTGGTGGGTGTGATGATGATGATGTGGTGGGTGTGATGATGATGATGTGGTGGGTGTGGTGATGATGGTGTGGTGGGTGTGATGATAATGGTGTGGTGGGTGTGATGATGATGATGTGGTGGGTGTGATGATGATGATGTGGTGGGTGTGATGATGATGGTGTGGTGGGTGTGATGATGATGATGTGGTGGGTGTGATGATGATGGTGTGGTGGGTGTGATGATGATGATGTGGTGGGTGTGATGATGATGATGTGGTGGATGTGATGATGATGGTGTGGTGGGTGTGATGATGATGGTGTGGTGGGTGTGGTGATGATGGTGTGGTGGGTGTGATGATGATGATGTGGTGGGTGTGATGATGATGATGTGGTGGATGATGATGATGATGTGGTGGGTGTGATGATGATGTGGTGGGTGTGATGATGATGGTGTGGTGGGTGTGATGATGATGGTGTGGTGGGTGTGATGATGATGATGTGGTGGGTGTGATGATGATGATGTGGTGGGTGTGATGATGATGGTGTGGTGGGTGTGGTGATGATGGTGTGGTGGGTGTGATGATGATGGTGTGGTGGGTGTGATGATGATGATGTGGTGGGTGTGATGATGATGTGGTGGGTGTGATGATGATGATGTGGTGGGTGTGATGATGATGATGTGGTGGGTGTGGTGATGATGGTGTGGTGGGTGTGATGATGATGGTGTGGTGGGTGTGATGATGATGATGTGGTGGGTGTGATGATGATGATGTGGTGGGTGTGATGATGATGATGTGGTGGGTGTGATGATGATGTGGTGGGTGTGATGATGATGATGTGGTGGGTGTGGTGATGATGGTGTGGTGGGTGTGATGATGATGGTGTGGTGGGTGTGATGATGATGATGTGGTGGGTGTGATGATGATGATGTGGTGGGTGTGATGATGATGATGTGGTGGGTGTGATGATGATGTGGTGGGTGTGATGATGATGATGTGGTGGGTGTGATGATGATGTGGTGGGTGTGATGATGATGATGTGGTGGGTGTGGTGATGATGGTGTGGTGGGTGTGATGATGATGGTGTGGTGGATGATGATGATGATGTGGTGGGTGTGATGATGATGTGGTGGGTGTGATGATGATGGTGTGGTGGGTGTGATGATGATGGTGTGGTGGGTGTGATGATGATGATGTGGTGGGTGTGATGATGATGATGTGGTGGGTGTGATGATGATGGTGTGGTGGGTGTGGTGATGATGGTGTGGTGGGTGTGATGATGATGGTGTGGTGGGTGTGATGATGATAGTGTGGTGGGTGTGGTGATGATGGTGTGGTGGGTGTGATGATGATGATGTGGTGGGTGTGATGATGATGATGTGGTGGATGATGATGATGATGTGGTGGGTGTGATGATGATGTGGTGGGTGTGATGATGATGGTGTGGTGGGTGTGATGATGATGGTGTGGTGGGTGTGATGATGATGATGTGGTGGGTGTGATGATGATGATGTGGTGGGTGTGATGATGATGGTGTGGTGGGTGTGGTGATGATGGTGTGGTGGGTGTGATGATGATGGTGTGGTGGGTGTGATGATGATGATGTGGTGGGTGTGATGATGATGTGGTGGGTGTGATGATGATGATGTGGTGGGTGTGATGATGATGATGTGGTGGGTGTGATGATGATGTGGTGGGTGTGATGATGATGATGTGGTGGGTGTGATGATGATGATGTGGTGGGTGTGATGATGATGTGGTGGGTGTGATGATGATGATGTGGTGGGTGTGATGATGATGATGTGGTGGGTGTGATGATGATGGTGTGGTGGGTGTGGTGATGATGGTGTGGTGGGTGTGATGATGATGGTGTGGTGGGTGTGATGATGATGATGTGGTGGGTGTGATGATGATGTGGTGGGTGTGATGATGATGATGTGGTGGGTGTGATGATGATGATGTGGTGGGTGTGATGATGATGTGGTGGGTGTGATGATGATGATGTGGTGGGTGTGATGATGATGATGTGGTGGGTGTGATGATGATGTGGTGGGTGTGATGATGATGATGTGGTGGGTGTGGTGATGATGGTGTGGTGGGTGTGATGATAATGGTGTGGTGGGTGTGATGATGATGATGTGGTGGGTGTGATGATGATGATGTGGTGGGTGTGATGATGATGGTGTGGTGGGTGTGATGATGATGATGTGGTGGGTGTGATGATGATGGTGTGGTGGGTGTGATGATGATGATGTGGTGGGTGTGATGATGATGATGTGGTGGATGTGATGATGATGGTGTGGTGGGTGTGATGATGATGGTGTGGTGGGTGTGGTGATGATGGTGTGGTGGGTGTGATGATGATGATGTGGTGGGTGTGATGATGATGATGTGGTGGATGATGATGATGATGTGGTGGGTGTGATGATGATGTGGTGGGTGTGATGATGATGGTGTGGTGGGTGTGATGATGATGGTGTGGTGGGTGTGATGATGATGATGTGGTGGGTGTGATGATGATGATGTGGTGGGTGTGATGATGATGGTGTGGTGGGTGTGGTGATGATGGTGTGGTGGGTGTGATGATGATGGTGTGGTGGGTGTGATGATGATGATGTGGTGGGTGTGATGATGATGTGGTGGGTGTGATGATGATGATGTGGTGGGTGTGATGATGATGATGTGGTGGGTGTGGTGATGATGGTGTGGTGGGTGTGATGATGATGGTGTGGTGGGTGTGATGATGATGATGTGGTGGGTGTGATGATGATGATGTGGTGGGTGTGATGATGATGATGTGGTGGGTGTGATGATGATGTGGTGGGTGTGATGATGATGATGTGGTGGGTGTGGTGATGATGGTGTGGTGGGTGTGATGATGATGGTGTGGTGGGTGTGATGATGATGATGTGGTGGGTGTGATGATGATGATGTGGTGGGTGTGATGATGATGATGTGGTGGGTGTGATGATGATGTGGTGGGTGTGATGATGATGATGTGGTGGGTGTGATGATGATGTGGTGGGTGTGATGATGATGATGTGGTGGGTGTGGTGATGATGGTGTGGTGGGTGTGATGATGATGGTGTGGTGGGTGTGATGATGATGATGTGGTGGGTGTGATGATGATGATGTGGTGGGTGTGATGATGATGGTGTGGTGGGTGTGGTGATGATGGTGTGGTGGGTGTGATGATGATGGTGTGGTGGGTGTGATGATGATGATGTGGTGGGTGTGATGATGATGATGTGGTGGGTGTGGTGATGATGGTGTGGTGGGTGTGATGATGATGGTGTGGTGGGTGATGATGATGATGATGTGGTGGGTGTGATGATGATGATGTGGTGGGTGTGATGATGATGGTGTGGTGGGTGTGATGATGATGATGTGGTGGGTGTGATGATGATGGTGTGGTGGGTGTGATGATGATGATGTGGTGGGTGTGATGATGATGATGTGGTGGATGTGATGATGATGGTGTGGTGGGTGTGATGATGATAGTGTGGTGGGTGTGGTGATGATGGTGTGGTGGGTGTGATGATGATGATGTGGTGGGTGTGATGATGATGATGTGGTGGATGATGATGATGATGTGGTGGGTGTGATGATGATGTGGTGGGTGTGATGATGATGGTGTGGTGGGTGTGATGATGATGGTGTGGTGGGTGTGATGATGATGATGTGGTGGGTGTGATGATGATGATGTGGTGGGTGTGATGATGATGGTGTGGTGGGTGTGGTGATGATGGTGTGGTGGGTGTGATGATGATGGTGTGGTGGGTGTGATGATGATGATGTGGTGGGTGTGATGATGATGTGGTGGGTGTGATGATGATGATGTGGTGGGTGTGATGATGATGATGTGGTGGGTGTGATGATGATGTGGTGGGTGTGATGATGATGATGTGGTGGGTGTGATGATGATGATGTGGTGGGTGTGATGATGATGATGTGGTGGGTGTGGTGATGATGGTGTGGTGGGTGTGATGATGATGGTGTGGTGGGTGTGATGATGATGATGTGGTGGGTGTGATGATGATGATGTGGTGGGTGTGATGATGATGATGTGGTGGGTGTGATGATGATGTGGTGGGTGTGATGATGATGATGTGGTGGGTGTGATGATGATGATGTGGTGGGTGTGATGATGATGTGGTGGGTGTGATGATGATGATGTGGTGGGTGTGATGATGATGATGTGGTGGGTGTGATGATGATGATGTGGTGGGTGTGGTGATGATGGTGTGGTGGGTGTGATGATGATGGTGTGGTGGGTGATGATGATGATGATGTGGTGGGTGTGATGATGATGATGTGGTGGGTGTGATGATGATGGTGTGGTGGGTGTGATGATGATGATGTGGTGGGTGTGATGATGATGGTGTGGTGGGTGTGATGATGATGATGTGGTGGGTGTGATGATGATGATGTGGTGGATGTGATGATGATGGTGTGGTGGGTGTGATGATGATGGTGTGGTGGGTGTGGTGATGATGGTGTGGTGGGTGTGATGATGATGATGTGGTGGGGGTGATGATGATGATGTGGTGGATGATGATGATGATGTGGTGGGTGTGATGATGATGTGGTGGGTGTGATGATGATGGTGTGGTGGGTGTGATGATGATGGTGTGGTGGGTGTGATGATGATGATGTGGTGGGTGTGATGATGATGGTGTGGTGGGTGTGGTGATGATGGTGTGGTGGGTGTGATGATGATGGTGTGGTGGGTGTGATGATGATGATGTGGTGGGTGATGATGATAATCAAACGACCACAGTCTCACCAGACGAATTTATTATCAAGTGTTATATTCATTATTAGCTTTAAAGATTATTATTACCATTCGTTTTTCATCATCATCATCGCCATCATCGTCATCATCATCATCTCCACCACCATAATCATCGCCATCATCATCATCCCTACCACCATCATCATCATCATCCTCACCACCTTCCGAGATTGTATGGGTAGATGAAGGGTGTATTTCTCGCTCCCGTCTCTTTGCGGTAGTCGGCCTGCATTTGATGAGATCATTTTTAATGGTCTGTATTACTCACAGCCTGACAGACGCAAGCCATGTTACAATGGTTCTAGGAACCATGGTTCTTATGCGCCAAGGCGCCACTCCACACGACGTACACATCTTTCAATGCATACGTCGCAAACACCGCATCATATACACTAGGTGTATGATAGTTCACGGTTGCCTATCAGGGATTCGAACAGGCAACCTTTGAGTTGCAAGACCAACGTCTACCATCTAAGCCAGCCCCTCTCCAATTGCTATTGTTATTATGAAGATTATAATAATAATTATGAATATTTCAATTATTATTATTGAAAGTATTATTGTTTTTATTTTTATTTATTATAAATACTTATAAATACCTTGTCTCTGATCCAGCTTTCAATTCCAGTTTCGTTCTTCAAAATGGACCTTAGCTGTCAAGAATAACATTAATAATAATAAATAATAAGATTAGTAATAGTAGTAGTAGCACTAGTATTAGTAGTAGTAGTAGTAGTAGTAATAGTAAAAGTGGTGGTGGTAGTAGTAGTAGTAGTAGTAGTAGTAGTAGTAGTAGTAGTAGTAGTAGTAGTAGTAGTAGTAGTAGTAGTAGTAGTAGTAGTAGTAGTAGTAGTAGTAGTGGTAGTAATAGTAAAAGTGGTGGTAGTAGTAGTAGCACTAGTATTAGTAGTAGTAGTAGTAGTAGTAATAGTAAAAGTGGTGGTGGTAGTAGTAGTAGTAGTAGTAGTAGTAGTAGTAGTAGTAGTAGTAGTAGTAGTAGTAGTAGTAGTAGTAGTAGTAGTAGTAGTAGTAGTGGTAGTAATAGTAAAAGTGGTGGTAGTAGTAGTAGTAGTAGTGGTAGTAGTTGTAGTAGTAGTAGTAGTAGTAGTAGTGGTAGTAGTAGTAGTAGTTGTAGTAAACCTGCATCACAAACAACACTCCAACTGCTATTGTCACACCCACAGACATTCCTGTGTTGGTGATGATGATGTTGATGATGGTGGTGATAATGATAGAAGTGACGATAGTTAATTTAAAATTAAATTATTTAAATCAACACCAACCACAACCACCAAACCATCACCAAAACTACACTATAAAAACCACACACCACACCAAAATTACCTCACAACAATAATTAACAAAATCACAACTACACAACAACAAAACCACCAACCACGCCCACAACAGCTACCAAACCACGCCCACAACAACTACCAAATCACGCCCACAACTACCAAACCACGCCCACAAGCACCAAACCACGCCCACAACTACCAAACCAGCCCACAAGCACCAAACCACGCCCACAAGCACCATACCACGCCCACAACTACCAAACCACGCCCACAAGCACCAAACCACGCCCACAAGCACCAAACCACGCCCACAACTACCAAACCACGCCCACAACTACCAAACCAGCCCACAAGCACTAAACCACGTCCACAACAACCACCAAACCACACCCACAACTACCAAACCACGCCCACAAGCACCAAACCACGCCCACAAGCACCTGCAGCGATGAAGCAAACAATCATGGGTCTGATGGAGAGGTTGATGATGGGTTCTGTGCCGTTGCCATACACTATGTAGAATTGCTGGAGTGGGTGGGTGGGTGGGTGGGTGGTATGGTATGGATGGATGGTTGGATGAGTGGTGGGTGGGTGGAGTGGTATGGGTGGGTGTTAAGATAAGTGGTTAAAAGTAGATTTGAATGGACGATAACATAGTGTTAAAAACGAGGTAAAATGGTGGCTAAAGGAACCCCCACTTACTACCAACACCCCACTCCATAATACCCGATAGAGGGCGTGGTAGAGGGTGGGCACAATAGAAAAAAGGGCGTGGCTACAGGCAGGGGGCACGACAAGGAGGAAGAGGGTGAAGTGGTGGTGGTTAGAGTGACCCACGCACGTGTTGATCCATGGGCAGTGGTGGTCCATTTTCATGACGCATCTATTGGTGGAGAGGGCGAGTGTGGAGAGTGGGTGGGTGAGGGCGTTGGTTGTGGGGTGGTGGGTTGGTTGGTTAAGGTGGTGGTGGGCTGGGGTGTGGTGAAAGAGGTGTGTGTAGTGTGGCGGTCATGGTAGTTTTGGATGTTGGGTGGTAGTGGGTAGACGGCGGGGCTGTTTTTTTGGACTGTATGGTTGTAGTAGTTGTGGGTTGTGAGCAGGTGGAACTTACCCTCTGATCCACCACTTCTCACCTAACCAACACAACATTCCTTCACCGACCGCCTTCATTCGCCCATTTACCCATCCAATCACCCACCTCCTACCCCATCCACCCACCCACCCACCTCCTACCCCATCCACTCACCCACCCACTCACCCACCCACCCACCTCCTACCCCACCCTCCCAGCCATCTACCCACCCACCTCCTACCCCATCCACTCACCCACCCACCCACCTCCTACTTCATCCACTCACCCACCCACCCACCTCCTACTTCATCCACTGACCCACCCACCCACCTCCTACTCCATCCACCCACCCACCTCTTACCCCTTCCACCCACCCACCTCCTACTCCATCCACCCACTCACCCACCCACCTCCTACACTTGCTACAGTGATGAGATCTTGGACACTTATACGACAGGCATTCCGAACAGAATTGCAAAAAGATGGAGTCATTGGGGTCTCTCTGGTGTGGGGGAGGTGGATGGATGGTGGTGGGATGGATGATGGTGGGGTGGATGATGGGTGGTTGGTAGATGATGGTGGGGTAGATGATGGTGGAGTGGATGATGGTGGGGTGATTGATGGGTGCTGTTGATGATTATGATTATTCACATCATGATGATCTCTAAACTCACCTACACAAGTACTACCACAACCTTCTCACTAGCCCAACTACTATCACCATCACCTCCTCATCAACACTACTACTATCACCACCACCTTCTTAACACAACAACTATCACCATCATCTCTTCACCAACACAATTAATATCATCGACTACAATCACCACTACTTCCTCCCTCCTTACCAAGACAACTACTATCACCACCACCTCCTCACTGGTTTCCAGGCTGTAGGAACGAACCCCGGACCGAAAGCAGACGCGCGAAAAAAGTGGAACAAGATGACATTCAACCATCCTATGAGGGCCACCATGTTTAAAAATGGCGGCCACGTATTCGGTGGCCACAATAAGTAGTGAGTGAAGATGGCGCTGGTGCTGATGGTAATGATGATGAAGAGAGCAATGACAGGACCCCAGTGAACCAGACGATAGAGGCCTTGCTGTGTTGTATAGAGTGTTTTAGGTGAGGAAGCTTGCATGGATGATGATGATGGGGGCTGTTTTATTATTTATGGAAGAGTGTTATAGAAATATATTTAATTTATTAATTAGTCTTATTTGAATATATACATTATTTATTGAAAAAAAATTATAAATAGAAATGTAATTTAAGGACTAGAGTAGTAACCCATTTGAGGTTAATGAAGAAAGAGATTATGATAAGGTAGTAGAAATACTCCATACTTTTTTTAAATTCAACTAATTTAGAAAATTAATGATTATAATTAACTAAAAGCTAAGTAAAAAATTCTTTCATTATTAGTATATTAGTTGAAATTATAACCAATTTATAGCTTAATTTGGTTTGGAAGATTTTCTATTATTTAAAATTTAAACTTTAAATATTAGTTCAAATAATCTTGAAACTTTCCGAAATGAAATATAATAGTTTCAAATTTCTTTTTTACTGGAGTCCAGTAACTGGACAAAACAAAACAGAATATGCGAAAAATAATGTAAATTTAAAAGTATATTTTCTTGTGGAAAAAACATGAAACTCTTAATGCAGACAAAAAAAAGTTTAAATAATAATAATTTTATTTATCAAAGAAATATTTTTTTTTACAAAATGCGTTTTAAACCAAGTTATAAGAATTGGAAAAAAACGTTAACTCAATTAAAATAAAAAACACCTAGAAAAAAAATATATAAAAAGAATGAAAAAAAGTAGTCTTAAAAATGTTTCTAAAGATCCATAAACCCTATAGCAACCGATACACACATCATAAATCATTCATATTCATTTTTTCTCTACATTTTCACTTCAAAAAGCCTAGCATAATCTTTCTTTTTGTATTTTCTTTGAAGTTTAAATTTTCATTTTTATAACTTTCTTATTTTTCCCATTTTTTATTTCCACGCGTCCTCTCTTTTCCACTTCTCTTCATTCTGCAAGCCTCCTATATATGCAAACAATATTAGACGGATGGATGGGTGCCAGCAATAGATAAATTCATTGTAAAATATGATTTAACCTAATCCTCTAATGGAAAATTAATTAAATATTTAATATTAAGTTCAATAGAATATATAATGTTAAATTAATTGAAATATTAAATTAATTAAAATACTTAATAATACTTGTTTTATTGTATATTAAATTAATTAAAAGATTCAATATTAAATTAATTCCATCATTTGATTCTGAAATTGAACACCCAACACGTCAATGGTCAACAAAACGACTACAAAACCCTACTAAAACAGTAACTAAAAGCAGTACATAAATGCCCCACAAGAACAACTACAAGCAAACAAATACCAGTAAACACTAACAAACACTATCAAACGTTATCAAACACTAACAAACACTATCAAACGTTATCAAACACTAACAAACACTATCAAACGTTATCAAACACTAACAAACACTATCAAACGTTATCAAACACTAACAAACACTATCAAACGTTATCAAACACTAACAAACACTATCAAACGTTATCAAACACTATCAAAGACTAACAATCACTAACAAACACAACCAAGCACTAACTAAGACTAACAATTTGTTGATAGGAAAAGTTTGAAGAAAGGAAGGAAGCGATGGAGGTAGAGGAGTTTTAAAAGACAACCCGATGAGTTTCCTACGACGTCTGCTCCACGTCTCAGAGGCAAGTAGCACTCACTCCCTCGACTCAACCCTGGCAACCGAGAGAAAAGAACAAGAACGAAAGAACAGTGATGTGCTGAAAAAGAATGGTAAAACTAAAGCGGAAACTATCCCCTCCCTCAAGTGCCCTTCAGACTGTGTGCAGGCATCATCATCAGCATCGCTTATCTCTTCCTCTTCTTCTTCCTCTTCCTCCTTCCTTCCCATCAACAACAGGAAGGGCTCACTCTCAGCAAACTCCTCTCCCTCGAAGAAATCTCCCAGCGGAAACACCTCCTTCCTCTATGACCCGCCCACGCCCTCTTCTGCCTCCTCTTCCTCCTCCTTCCACCACCGCCACAGCATCCAATCACAGCCGAGGAGGAGCCAAACCCTTCTGCACCTGGAATCCTTTTCCGCTTCCGGTGACTCATTACGCAAGAGGTCACTGAAGGTCATCAGGAGTCGAACCTCGAAGTTCTTCAGCAATTTGGCGCCTTCTCTGGGCCTTGCCAAGGCGACCATCGTCCACTCCACCTATAAGAGCAGCAGTGGCAGTGGTGGCGGTGGTGGTGGTAGTGGTGGTAGTGGCGGGAAGGAAAAAGAGGTCACGAGAAGGTCATTGACCTCGATAAGAGAGGTCAGACTCACCTCACGCAAACACCTGTCGCAAGTGCTGCCTGGTCTCTATATAGGTCTGGATTTAGATTGGATTGTTTGTCTTTTAAATGAATTAAATAATTTAATGTTTTATTTATGTAATAGAATATAAAATAAATATAACACTTGTTATTTTAAATTTACTTAATATATTCATTGAGTTAACTAATTATATTTATGAATTTGTTTTATTCCTTTATCTTTCTTTCCACCCTTTCAACTGCATCTCATTACCTCCATCCTCCAAAGACCTATAAAACATCTCCAAGCAATCAGCAGATCAGCCCACCGTATGCCCCTCCCTCTCATCCATCCATCTATCTATCCTTCCATCCATCCATCCATCCATCCATCCATCCATTCATCTATCCATCTATCCATCCATCCATCCATCCATTCATCCATCCATCTATCCATCCATCCATCTATCCATCCATCCATCTATCCATTCATCTATCCATCCATCTATCCATCCATCTATCCATCCATCTATCCATCCATCTATCCATCCATCTATCCATCCATCTATCCATCCTTCTATCCATCCATCTATCCATCCATCTATCCATCCATCTATCCATCCATCTATCCATCCATCTATCCATCCATCTATCCATCCATCCATCAATCCATCCATCCATCTATCTATCTATCCATCCATCCATCCATCCATCCATCCATCCATCCATCCATCCATCTATCCATTCATCTATCCATCCATCTACCCATCCATCTATCCATCCATCTATCCATCCATCTATCTATCCATCCATCTATCCATCCATCTATCCATCCATCTATCCATCCATCTATCCATCCATCTATCCATCCATCTATCCATCCATCTATCCATCCATCTATCCATCCATCTATCCATCCATCTATCCATCAATCTATCCATCCATCTATCCATCCATCCATCAATCCATCTATCTATCCATCCATCCATCCATCCATCCATCCATCTATCCATTCATCTATCCATCCATCTATCCATCCATCTATCCATCCATCTATCCATCCATCTATCTATCCATCCATCTATCCAACCATCTATCCATCCATCTATCCATCCATCCATCTATCCATCCATCTATCCATCCATCTATCCATCCATCCATCTATCCATCCATCTATCCATCCATCTATCCATCCATCTATCCATCAATCTATCCATCCATCTATCCATCCATCTATCCATCTATCTATCCATCCATCTATCCATCAATCTATCCATCCATCTATCCATCCATCCATCCATCCATCCATCCATCCATCCATCCACCTATCCATCCATCCATCCATCCATCCATCCATCCATCCAGCCATCAAGCTTCTTTGTTTTATATCTTATCTTCTTCTCCAATGATATTCCTCCCATCCCAAATCATGACTAAATTTTGACTAAATCTCGACTAAATCACTAAATATCCAACCTTCAAACAAACCTTCCTCGTTTTATCATTATTTTGGAGCTGTAACACACTTTTCTTCTCAAGCCACATCTTCTCTCTCTCTCTCCATCTTTCCTCCCCTCTCTTTTCGTCACCCTCCTTTCCCTATCTCCATTTCACTTCATCACTCTCATCTTTGCAACCAAACGTCAGCACGGAACTACGCTTTAAATGTTCAACATTTCAGTTTTTTCATGCATTCTAAAATCTATTTCGATTATATAATTTTTCGAATGTTAGAATCGTATTCAATCAATTTTTGCCCCGAATACTCGAATAGTGTTCGATGGAATAGTCTTCCAAATATTCAAATCGTATTGCATCCAATAGTTTAAAAAATATTTGAATCGCATTTAATCGATTTTCCTCCCAAATATTCGAGATCGATCAAATTCTACTTTCATTAGTCCACCACCACAGCCTATATAATTGTGTAATATGTTATAAAATCCTGTGTTAGTAGCGGCCGTTTCTGATGTAAACAAACAATCGAGACGAGACACGCTCCTGCAGTGTTTGTCGTGTGTTAACATGCTCATGATGATGATGATGATAAGGATCATCATCATCATCACTAACATAACCTCACCACTATAATTACATCACTATAAAAACAACATCCCAACTACACTACCCCACCAACTACACCACCACCCCAACTACACCACCACACCAACTAAAACACCACACCAACTACACCACCATCCCAACTACACCACCACACCAACTACACCACCACACCAACTACACCACCACACCAACTACACCACCACACCAACTACACCACCACACCAACTACACCACCACACCAAATACACCACCACAACAACTACACCACGCCACCAACTACACCACGCCACTATTTCCACCCACCTTCTCTATTCTCGACAACCCTACCACTACTCTTTCTACCACCACAACACCAATCACCGTCACAATATTTGCAACTCCCTCCCCCCACAACGACTATCATTACCACATTTCTTCCACACTACCCTACCCACCCCCAACCTACCCCCCCTCTGCCTTCTTCCACAACAACCATCACAACAACCACCACAACAACACCACTACAACAACCACCACAACAACCACCACAACAACCACCACCACAACAACCACCACAACAACCACCACAACAACCACCACCACAACAACCACCACAACAACCACCACAACAACAACCACCACCACTACAACAACCACCACAACAACCACCACAACAACCACCACAACAACCACCACAACAACAACCACAACAACAACCACAACAACTACCACAACAACAACCACAACAACAACCACAACAACAACCACCACAACAACAACAACAACAACCACCACCACAACAACCACCACAACAACCACCACAACAACCACCATCATCATCACCACCACAACAACCACCATCACCATCACCACCACCAAAGGCTCAAAAGAAGCAGCTCACAGCCTCAAGACGCTCCAGCAACACCACATCACACATGTGGTCAACGTGGCAGACGAGGTGGAAATTAGACACGAAAACCAACTCTCGAAAACCCTCCACGTTCCCGCCAAAGACCTTCCCAACTACAACATCTCGGCTTCTTTTCTTGAAGTTATCGTCTTCGTGTATGAAGCAATCCACGGTACGACGGCGTCGCTACCACCACAACTGCACAGACTTCTCGATTCGTCGCCTCGTCAACAACAAAACACACAACAGCAAAAACTGCAAAACCAGCAACTTAAACAACAACAGCAGCATCAACATCATCATCATCATCATTCTTCCTCTCCAAAGAAAAAAATAACAACAACAGCAACAACTACAGCAACAACAACAGCAACAACAACAAATACAACTAGCTTTTTCACAACTTTTCCCCTAACTATTACAACAACCACACCAACCCCTACAACAACAACAATCGCACCAACCACTATTACTCCAACAACAACCACATTAACCACTTATACCATAACATCCCTAACAACAACAACAACATCAACAATCATTACTCAGCCTATAGGTATCAAGTCAACAACCTCGTTTCCACCCTCGTCATCATTGAACTTCAAACCCCCTAGTGGCGTTAAAACAACAACAGCAACAACAACAACAACAACAACAACATCAGCAACAACAACAACAACAACAACAACAACCGCTGATGATATTTCCATTTCCAGCCAGCCTGTAATCAACTTGCCAGCAACAACATCAAAAACAACAACAACAGCTGAAGAAGAATCAAAAATATTATCAACAACAACAAAATCAACTGCAACAACCCATAATACTAATTCATCATCAACATCCCAACACACAACAACCGCTTCATCATCGGCCACAAAATCTGCCACAAAAACTAGGTCATCTTTCAAAAGTCATAGAAAATCTTCTGCAACTAACATCACCACTACTTCAACAACCCCTCCAACTAAATCCACTCCCCTAGCCACCCTCACAACCACAACAACAACTACTATCCAAAAAACCAATGTTACCAACCAAACTAAATCAACAACAACAACAACACAACCAGGTTTGGGTTTTTAAACAAAAGTCTCTTTTTGTTATGGCATTAATTTCATCTATCATGAAGCTTAGTTCGTTATTTTAAAAAACGGACCATAGAATTTAATAGGATCTCTGCATATAACACTAAGAACAACAACACACCAACAAAAACACGAGAAAAAGATTCAAAAACACCACCAACAACAAGCACACCACCAACATCAACCCCTACCCCCCAACACCACAACACCCCTCGCCACCACAACACCCCCTTCCCACCCACCACAACACCCCCTTCCCACCCACCACAACACCCACCCCCCATTCCCACAACACCCCTCCTCCCCACAACACCCCCCCTCCCCACAACAACACCCCTCCTCCCCACAACACCCCTCCTCCCCACAACACCCCCTCCTCCCCACAACACCCCCATCCCCACAACACCCCCCCCCCACCACAAGCAGGCACAGTTCTAGTGCACTGTTACTTCGGCGTGTCACGCTCGGCAGCTGTGGTGCTTGCGTACTTGGTGGCTGTAGAAGGCATGTCGCTGGACGGCGCCCTTGCCTACGTGAAAGTGGTCAGACCGCAGGCTAGGCCGAATGAGGGTTTCTTGAAACAATTGAGGGAGTTTGAGGGGAGGGTGTTGAGGTGAGGAGGCAGGAGGAAGAGAGGGTTGAAAAAATTAGGGGGGGGGGTGAAGGGTGAGAAATAAGGGGAAAGAAGGAGGAGAGGAAAAATAAAGGAAGATAAAGAAGGAGGAGGAGAAAGAAGGAGGAGAAGAAAGAAGGAGGAGGAGAAAGAAGGAGGAGAAGAAAGAAAAAGGAGGAGAAAGAAGGAGGAGGAGAAAGAAGGAGGGGAAGAAAGAAGAATTGCAGGATTGGAAGGGGAAGAAGGAAGAGGAAGAGAAAGGGGAAAAGAGGGTGGAGGTGAGAAGAAGGGAGGAGGGAAGGGAAGGGTTGGAAGGGAAGGAATTGAGATGGTTAGAGAAAAGAGAGAAAAAAGAAAAGATAAAAAAAAGAGAGGAAAAGTAGAAAACGTTTTTAAATAAAAGAATCTTTAATTAAATTTATTACAACATTTACTGACTGTTTATATTCATTATTTTTTCACACTAAGAGACATTTAAGGAATAATTTCAGAGTTAATTGTGATATAAAAAGCCTAAGTGATAATTAAGGTAATATTTCAACCTTAATTCTTCTAAATATTTTCATTATTCATTAATAATTAAATTTTAACTTTTATAAAGTAATTTTTTCCAATATTTTTAATATATTATGTTTTGCTTTATTGGCTCAGTATTATCAATGTTGCTTCCTAGGCGTACATGTAAAATATACATTGCATATATACACAGATAACCCGGCGTGGGACACTGCAAATTGTAAAAATTAATTGATAAAATTAATTTTAAAATATCGATTTGAAGAGTTTGCTGGGAGCTTTGTAATACAACGGGAAAAAAAATTTAAAAACAAATAAAATAATAATTTATAAACAGAAATCATCGAGATAAATAGTTGCAAAATGATTGATGGTTGTGGCAGTTTCTGAATAATTATGCGCTTGCACGCTGTGTCTTCATTCCACCACGTTTATATTATATATATTTTTATTAACATTTTTTATCGTAATATTAATATCAAATAGTATGCTAAAACATCCATAATATTTGTATATATTCATATTTGATTATTATTATTGTTATTATATATTCAAATTTGATTATTATTAATGTTATTATATATTCAAACTTGGGTGTTTTTATTTTTTATGGTTGCTATTAAAAAATTTGTCGTTTATTCTTTTTTCTTAATTGTTTGTTTTTTTATCTTTTTCTTAAAGCTAGGCTTAAACATGTGATTTCTACCATTTCTAGACAATACTTTTTTTGCTTTTTCAAGTTTTTTCTGAAAAAGAGGTTTATTTTTATAAAACTTATATATTTTTTCATAATTTTCAGCCACAAATACTCTATTTTTTGCATTTTATCTGCATTTTTCACATTTTGAGTATTATTTATATTTATTTTTTGCATTTTCAAACATTTTTGCTTTTAAGAATATCATTATTCCATATTTTCCATTTCAAATATTGTTTTTTTTCTTTTTTTCCATTTTCCACTTGTCTCTCTGATGCGAAAGCGTTGACATCAAGTTCTGTCACCCTTCATTGATTTTGTTTGTTTGGAACAATATATGTTTGTTCAAAAACATTTATGAAATGTTGTGAATTATAAAAAATTCTATTAAAGATAAAAGTTAATATATTTAAAATAGTCATAAAAAGTATATAAAGGAAAACTATTGCTTTCATTATGACTTTTAATTTTAGTTTTACTATCACTTGCATTTGTCATATTTTATAATTTCATGTTATTTATTTATTTATAGACCTATTTAGATAAAATACTTTCATTAATTTATTTATATAAAATTATAAAATGTATTATTTATTAACTAAATTTTTACATTTATTTATTCTTTATGTTTATTTTATTGTGAATATTACGCTTTGCTCCTAGTCTTAAGCGCTTGAAATGACATAACGACGATTGCGACATCAGTGATGATGATGATTACGTCAATTTTCATGATGATGATGATGTCGTTTGTGATACATATACATACATATACATGTGAATCTTGCTAACAGTTGAGTAATGCGTATGTGAAATGCAATCATTTAAATAAATTTCTCCAAACTAGAATCTTAGGGCTTTGTTTAGGGTTAGGGTTATATGAAGGAAAATTTAAATACGGGTATAAATAAATATGAAATTAAAATATTTACAAACAATTAATATAATTATTCTTT
Organism: Piscicola geometra; assembly: GCA_943735955.1. Classification (NCBI taxonomy): domain Eukaryota; kingdom Metazoa; phylum Annelida; class Clitellata; order Hirudinida; family Piscicolidae; genus Piscicola; species Piscicola geometra. The sequence continues at coordinate 4,185,787 of OX030970.1, read as the reverse complement.
GGGTTTAGATAACATTTTAATCATAAATTCAAGTCTGAGATTCTAGTTTGGTGCAAAAGGATTTATTTCGCATGAGCTGTTCACCAACCGTTTGAAAAGAATATACATGCAAACTTGTTTCAGAATAAATTTAAATATATTAAATATATATTATATATAAATATTAAAATATACATTATTTAAAATCCTCAGCAAAATACATTATTGTCTTCAATGATAATTAAATATTGTATCTTTGCATATATAAAAGTAATATTAATTAAAGAAAAGTTTTATAATTATTGGAGAAATAATCAATATCATGTGACCGCCTATGCTTGCTTGGCCTAATGTCGTCGCGTGTATTGTGTGCTAGATAAATTAATCCGTTCATCCATTCGTCTATGCATTCATCCATACATTCATCCATCCGTCTGCTAATTTTCCATCCATCCCTCTATCCAAAATGAATTCAGTTCGAATATATTAGCTGTTTATGTGTCCGTCCAAACACACACACACACACACACACACACACACACACACACACACACACACACACACACACACACACACACACACACACACAAACACACACACACACACACACACACATACATACATACATACACACACAAACACACACACACACAGGGATAGTGATGGGGAGGTGTAGAAACAATTATTTTAGTACATTTGTGTACGACTGACCCATGTCTATGTGTACACAAACTCACCGTGCACATTATTACACACATCCGTACAGACACTTAAACACACTAAAACACAATAAATACACATCCGTAGACGCATTTAGACACACACTAAACACACACCTTCACACACATATTGACAGAAAGATTATTCACGCATTTATTGACAAATGAGTTCTTTATTTTTCCCCAAATCAATCAATTACAGCAACGATAATTCAAGATGAATCTTTCAGCTCAATTTATATCTTGAATTCACTTATTATTAAGCACTTTTTGTTTGTTTTATACCATTTTGAATTCATTTTCGACATTTTGTTCGTTCAGTTTTCGATTGTTCTTGAGTGTTCAAACGTTTTTGGGATTTATTGCTTTGAAAAAATATTGTTACAATTTATTTTTGAGCCATTTCAACATGTTTTAAATTAAATGATAATTTATGATTAAAATTTTTTTAATGAAAATATGTTTAAAACTAAAATGGTTTAAATGACGTCGAAAATTATAGGATTTTTGCTTTATTAAGGAATTAGTTTATACAAAATTATTGTGGGATTTATTTTGAAATCGTTTTTATTTTTTATATGTTATTTTAAAGTGATACTCATTTATTTTATTGCTTTGAGGAAATAAAAATCATGATTGTGTTTTGATTAAATAATAGAATAAAACGGAAAAAAATGTGTTTTAACATGAATTTTAATATTAATTAATTAATTTTAATTCTTCAAAGAAATGGAATTAATTTTAGTGAAAATAATTTTTTCCCAGTATTCATTTAGTTACTAAATTTTAGTATTTAATCAACAGTGATTACATATAACTATAGACTATAGCCTATAGTCTATAGGCTACAGTAATACCATATATATATGAGTGATTATATAATTAAATAAAAATCAAACATACGTAGAAATATATATTTTTTTGTTGTTCCAAGTGACATTGGAAAATTATTAATTATTTAGCCCTAGTTAATCTTAAAAATTAGATTTTTCAAAAATAAAGAATTGAAAAAAAGATTTGATATTTGAGTTTGCATTTAATCGA